>SEYY01024660.1:5000-37500 GCA_009176605.1 Armadillidium nasatum | reverse complement strand
TTTCTATTGTAATTATGTTTTTCTTGTAGGTTTTAAATGGTGCCAGTCCACTGTTAAGTGAAATTTCTAGTTATTATTCTCCACAAGGTTTAAGGAAGACTAGTTCCTCAATTTCATTGTCTTCATACGGTAAGAATAAATATAATTTTATTCGATAAAGTCATAAAGAGTAGTTTTATATTTCCTTGCATAATGTATTATTTTGTATAAGAAGAGTTTTAAGAATATATTTTGACTATTTTAAATTTTTATTTTCCTTGTATCATTTATGTCTCAGTATTTAAAACCTCCAATATATGTGAAGCATGAGAGTATCTTACATCTAACTGGGCAAAAATTTCTGTATAGTTTTTTGACCGACTTCTTGTATGTGAGTATGTATATATGTATTCACAGTATATTTTTTTCTTCAAATGTGAATTAACCAATGTAAGTTTTCTAGCTTTATAAGTACGAATAGCCTGTTTTAGTATAGGCTCCCTTTGTGAACTATTTTGCAAAAATATTACTGGTTTAAAAAAAATGAAATTGTACTATGTAGCTTTACCCTTGATTATTCTACACACACACACACACACACACACACACCATAGTACAAATTTTAAAATTTATATTTTATTTAGTGGAATATAACAGTTCATCTATCGGTCAGATGTTTTAAGTTCTCCTGCCTAACTAATTTTAATGGTAGAATAGTGGTCACATCATTCTGATAATTAAGATGCCAAGTTCTGTGTGTTGGTTCCTTCAGAACAAGAGAGAAAGAAGATAGCTATCAAAAGTTAATACGAAATATCTATTGTCATTTAATGATTTTTTTTTCTTTGTTAAAGTTAAAAGTTTTGTGTAGATAGATATTGTACGTGTTAATTGGAAGTGGTTTTCAATTATATTATTTGTTGACCCTGATATTCTTTATACAGTTTTCATTTTTTTTTTTTCATTTTTCATTTTTTCTTTTTACAGGTGTAAGCAGCTTATCACACGAACATATGTACCTGAAAGTGTGGCAATGTTTTGTCTCTCTGGAGAACGATCCTTATCCTAAAGTTGCCAAGTTGGCTAGAAGTGTGACTAGTTACCTGAGGAACCGGGTGAGTTCCTAAAGCCATCTTAATTTTATCATTTTAAAATCTTTGTTATTGAATAACAGATGTTCTCATTTCATTAGAAGATGGATAATTTTATCCCACATTTTTAAAACATCGAAAGAGTCCCCACCACCTCCTTATATTACATTCCTTAGTCCCATTTCTATATGTTAGAAAATTAAATAGGTAGGATGTTAAATTATGATTTTTACCGTTATTTTATAAGATTTGCAACATCTATTAAGACCAGATCCATATTTCGCATATCTTGACTTACATTACGAGACTATACAACTCTGAACCATCTTAATAAAATAACCTTAAGCCTTTCTTATGAGAGAAATACTTGTACATTTCTATCATTCTTTTTCGTTCTTCAGGTTAGGAATATTAATAATTATCTTTAAAAATATTATTATTATTATTATTATTATTATTATATTATTATTATTATTATTATTATTCAGCTTATGAATACATCTCAAGAAGGCAGCGACATTAGAATTAAAAATAATGAAACACCTGATGGCAAACACCATAGTGGAACTTGGTAAGTTCCACTTTGCCAATTTTTTTAGCAGTTGTTAATTAAGAAAAATTATGGGTCTGTTTATCTTATAATTTATTTACTTATTTTCTTCCAGTGATGATGCAAGTATCAAAAATAAAAGTTTAGTTTTGGGTCATGTGAGAAGAATAAGTGTTCCGATTCAGGTACGTTTATTTGAGCCAAATTTGCAATATATATATATATATATATATATATATATATATATATATATATATATATATATATATATATATATATATATATATATATATATATATATATATATATATATATATATATATATATATATATATATATATATATATATATATATATATATATATATAGGGACTGACCGGGGCTGGAATTTTGCCGGGGCCGGGGTTCTGGCCGGGGTTGCCTAAAATTTGTGAAGAGGTCAAAAGCACTAAAATTTTTGGTTAAAACAATTAGATATAAAGTTAATTGAGGTTTATTTAATTATAAGAAAGGCGTAGAATAGCCAACATTCACTAGAATAGCCAACATTCACTTAAATTAATGATTATATGCATTTTCTCTGAAAAAATGTCAGAAAATTACAGATTTTGTATAATAAGTCCAAAAATTAAAAAAAAAAAAAAAAAAAAGATTCATAATAGTGATTCAACAGCTTTACCTATAAGCCCACAAAGTAAAGTTTGAAAAACTGTAAGATATAAAATTATCAATATAACCTATATTTATACATATCATTGATATATCATTGCTATGTATCAAACTTGAATCAATTAGCTACATTATTTAAAAATTATTATTTTGTTTATACTTTCAAGTCAATTTGGTTAAAATATCAGCTTCAGCAGAGTATGGAAGTACTTTACAATGTTTCAGGATAGGCTCGAAATAGCTAAATGTAACATCTGCAGTCAGAAAATTAGAAGAGGACCTCCGGGTGGTACAAGTAAAAAATTTTCAACCAAATCTTTATGGGGGCATAAAATCAAAACACAAAAATGAACATTCACTAGCAGAAAAGGAGTAGTCAAAAGAAACAGAAAAAAAGAGAAAATTTTAAAAAAGCAAGAAGAAATATCTTAATTTTCTTATATTGTTTAAAATTTTTTATTTTTTATTTGACTGATTAAGCTAAAATTTTCAGGGAATATGCATTTTTTCCCAAAGTTCTGAGTTGATTATGAGCATTTTTCTGAGTCTATAACGGTTTGAAAGTTATTTGGACACAAAGTTGAAAAAAATAAATAACGGGGTCAAACCACTGGTCCACATGAGCTGAAAATTTAACTGAATAATCTTAGCCTCAATTTCTTGCATTGGTCAGAACAGATTTTTGATATCACATCTAGAAAAAAAGATATAAGCACGGAATTTATTTAAAAAAAAAAAAAATCGTACCCTTCCCGAGAAAACAATTATTTAAAAAACACGCTAGCTATTATTTTTTTTAATTTTTGGATATTGTTTAGAGGAGGGACAGGGCTGCAATTTTTATTTAGTGCATTATTAAATGCTTTTTGTTTGAAGCGAGATATAGCCTCTCAAACTTTGGAAATACTTTGAAATTTGGTCAAAAATGGACCTTTTTTGAGAGGCTATATCTCGAAACCAACGACTCGCATCGAATAAAGTATAGAGAAGAATTTGTAGCCCCATCCCTCCTCTATACACCCTACTAAAATAAGGAATGTTATAGTTTTGTTTTAAATTTTATTGACCGAAAAGGTGGATTTTTTTTCTATAGTTAGTTTAGTTTTGGGCTTATAACATTTTTTCTATAACTCTGGGAACAAATGTCTGTTACATGTTTTCGTTGCTAATAGAATTATGAATATACATCCAAATTTCAAGTTATTCCGAAAAGTGGTTTGGCCCCGCCATTCATTTGAAAAGGGTCAAATTTCCCCTAAAAAAAAAAAAAAACTTTTTAGCAGTTATAGACTCAGAAAACGCTAGAAATGGACTTTTTTCACCAGGAAAAAGGCTATATACACTGAAAATTTCAAGAGATTCGGCTGAAAATTAAAAAAAAATTTGGATTGTCCCCTCAAGTATAATTTGCCATTTTAACCCCGGCAGGCAAACCCCGGTTTTCCCTGATTTTTAGCAGGGGCCGGGGCCTCGGTCGATATCTATATATATATATATATATATATATATATATATATATATATATATATATATATATATATATATATATATATATATATATATATATATATATATATATATATATATATATATATATATATATATATATATATATATATATATATATAATACTTTTAAACCTTTTTCTAATTAGTCTACAGTTGAATCTGATCAATTTGTGAACCCAGTTATTACAACAAAATTTTGGGGTTGGAGTTCAAATTTCTTTATGAAAAGTGGAGAAGCAAAAGACAACGAATTTAATGTTTCCTCCGAGGCAGTTTCACCGGAGGACAAGTACGTTTAATGTTAAAATTTTCTTTATTTTGCACCTTTTTTTTTTTAAATTGCTGTTCATGGGAAGGTGGGAATTTTATGTAATTTTCCAAATATATATATCTTAAACTCGAGTTTCAATGGTTTGAAAATGGTATTTTCTATACAAGACGTCTCTGTTATATTTGTTATGTTTATAATGGCAAGCATGATGCAAATGTCAAAATTAATAGTTTTTGGCAGTTTTCTATCCATAAAAAGCGTGGGTTAGGAAATAATAATATAATAATTATTATTATTATAATAATGTCTTCTTTAAAGATTTTGGTTAACTAATATTTAAAGAAATGAAATATTTTTTAGTATTTTTTATTCTGTAGGAGTGCAAGGTCCTCTCATCCCATACATTCAGATGTGAAATGGACATTGGGTCTTCAAAAGTTGGAAGATCAGCTTTTCATGACAAAAAATCAAGATCAGTGCGACTTTTTGTTATTCCATCCAACTGAGTCATTACTTATTTTAGGACATCGAAGTCATGTAGCGTAAGTTATGTATAAAACGTTTTTCAGAATTGGATCTCTCAACTTATCACTTATTCATTAATAATTTCGTAAATTATAAAGGTTATAAGGCCGTAATTACCTGTGATGTTAAGAAATTTTTTCAGTATTAGAATTATTATGTTGTCATTATAAGGTAAATTAGGCAAGAAAAAATTGTCTTTGTTTTCTGTGTCGATTGTAATTCGAGATGAATATATATAAAAATTGCAAATGACATTAAATATTCTTTTCCATAAAATCATTTATCGATTTTATATTTCAACTTATATATATATATATATATATATATATATATATATATATATATATATATATATATATATATATATATATATATATATATATATATATATATATATATATATATATATATATATAATATATATCATAATATATATATATATAAAAGATCTATCCTTCTATCAACCTCTTTTCTTTTGAGTTCTTAAGAATTTCTTTTTAAAAAATTTGGGTCAAGAACCAAAGAGGTTGATAGAAGGATAGATCTTTTATATATGAAAACAAAGCAACATTTGTGACAAATCTTAGGGAAGCGGTATATGAACGCTCTGAAAGAAAGAAAGAAATATATCACATACTAAGGGAAAGTTGAAAAAAAAAAAAATATATTTGTATTAGGTTAATATGCTATACAGATCTTCGTTTCTATTCTTTTGTGAAATGGTGAATATCTATTTCTGAAACTAATAATAATGTACATTGAAATTTAATAATTTTATTTAAATTGGAAATTATTTAAACAAAGATTTATTTTACAAACAAGCAAAAGGTGCTTGTTTAAGCTTGGAGTAACACTAGAGTAAGTTTATCGAAAAGAGTGATTCACATCACTCATAGGGAAACTTAATCAGAACAGACTGATGCCCCTAGAGTAATTATAGGAAGTAACTTTAAAAATTGGTGCAAATAAACCATTTTTTTTCCACTCACAAAGTCATTCATTTTTCATTGTTATCCTTACATAACGGTAATACCCTTAAAATCAATTTCAATTTCAATTAATTTGTTGTTTATACATTACTAAAAAGTAATTACATTTGTCTTTATAAATAGTGCGTTTCATCTATGTTTTGGATTAAGGATTTGGGTTTTTGTGTGAAATAAATATTTTTAATGTATTTTTCAAGGTTTCATATCTGCATCTTCACTTATGTTTATAAGGTTAATGACACGACTTAGTAGTAACTTTTTTAATCTTTCAGCAATTGTGGTTAACGTATTTTAATTTTTCAGTATATGGGATTATGAAAAAGATGTAAGAGTTAATTTTTGGGAGAATTCAAATAACGCTTATGTTAATTCTTCAATTACGTCCATGACTGTAATAAATTCTGGTAAACCATTGTGTTATTTGTGTGTGGGTTCGAGCGATGGTACTGTAAAAGTCTGGAATAATGCATTTAGAGCGGTTGACAATCGTTTTGTCGTGTCCAGATCTCGGACCTACTCTAACAGCAAAGATCTTTTGGACGGTGACGTCATGGGTAATCCTACTTTGATTACAGCATTTACTGCTTTGGAGGAAATTAGTTATATCAAAAAAGGTAATTTGGATTAGTTTATTTTTGCTTATAGCGATCCTAAATTGGGATAATAAAAAATTTATATATCTCTTCACTATCTTAATAAAAATTGATTAAATTTGCGATCTTCAACAAAATATACAATAAGGCATCAAAAATTGCCCTTCAATAATATCAAAGTGATATTTTCGAAACCGTTAGCATGTTTGCCTTATAGTTTTGAGGAACGTGGAATGATTTTGTCATAGTTTAGAATCTTTCAACAATTAGTGCAACTTTATTATATCTCGTTATTTGGAAAGTTACTATAAGTTACTAAAATTTTGTATTTTCTATTTTGTGGTATTCAGATGCTGCCCAGCTGGTTATGAGTTGGGAACAAGAATCCACTTGTTTGGTCGCAGGAGGCAATTCTGACAAAATTCGTCTTTGGGATTTGAATACAGAAAAGAAAATTACAGACATTTCTTCGAAGTCGAACTCGGTATCAGCCCTTCATTCACAAGGTATTAAGCATCTCATAGGTATAAGAAAATGTATGTAATGATTTCAGTTGGTTTTCTCTTGGTAGATAATACAAAATTTGTGCAAAGTAAAAGAATTGCCATTTAATGTTCACAATGGTTTAGGGATATTTTGAAAGAAGTTCTCTTTTAAGTTTTGTGGTACACCTTCTACAGTGTTGTTGGAAGTCCTTTTCCTTTTTGTAGTTATACTATAAACTTTTAAACAGCTCAAATTCTTCAAGGAGATAATAATGATTTTTGTTTTTAAGGTTCTTGGATTGCAAGTGGGTTTACTGATGGGTACTTACGTCTGTTTGATCGCCGGATAACAAATCCATTGGTCCGTGAATGGAAAGATGGTTCATCACCCATAATTACTACACAATTATTCAATTCGTCTTCGACGTCGGCGCATATCATAAGTGGAGCGTACGTTATTATTATCTATATCTAATTAATATTATTCCGTAAATTTATAACATGGGTTTGTAAGCCAATTGGCCAAACCAATATTATGTAGCTTCACATTGTATATATATATATATATATTTATAAATATTTTAATAATAATTTTATTTTAAATTTCTTTAAATAATAATAATAATAATTCTTTAAATATATATATATATATATATATATATATATATATATATATAATATATATAATATATATATATATATATATATATATATATATATATAATATATATATATATATATATATAATATATATATATATATATATATATATAATATATATATATATATATATATATATATATATATATATATATATATATATATATATATATATATATATATATATATATATATATATATATATATATATATCCTCCACCTCCAACTTCGCATACACTTCTGCCTCCGTCTCAACCTCCACCTCCTCCTCAGTCTTCAATTTTGCATCCGTCTCCACCTCCACCTCAGCCTTCACTTCTGTCTCCATTTCCACCTCCACCTCAAAATCCACCTCAACCTCGATCTACACATCAGCCTTCAATTCTGCATCCGTCTCAACATTCAACCTATATTTCAAATTCAAAGTTCACCTCCATCTGAAAGTCCACCTACGGATAAATTTCTGCATCAGTCTCCACCTACACCTTCACATCCGCCTAAAATTATGACTCTAATAACAAGAACATTTGCGTATCCCTACGGGATACGCATATGAGCTTGTTATTATTATTATTATTATTATTATTATTATTATTTAAAAAAGTTTAGTAATGTAATTTTCTTTTGCATGAGAGGTAGAGTAAGGGAAATAGTTGTTTAAAAATTTGAATGTAAAATAAAGGAGAAAGAAAATATTTATATAAAGTGTTGTTTCTTATGAGTGAGAGTAAGATTGAAAGGGATTATGGTAGTGAAAAACCTTGCCAAACGCTCTGTAGTTAGGTAAGTATGAAAGAGATAAAATTACCTGAAAAAATGTTGTAAGGGGAGAATTTTGGAATGTTATAAAAAAAACACGGGAAGTGAAAAAGGGTTGTTAAAAAGGTTTAAGGGGTAGAAAGACAAAGGACAAAATAAATGGGGTTGGGAAAATATATTAACTGTTGATGCTATGAGTGAAAATTTTGTTGTTGTTTTTTTTGGTTACTTAAGGAAAATAGTTATGCCATAGTTGATAGTATTTAAAAAAAAAACAAATATTAAATATAGATAAAAGTGTATCTATCTGTTAATTATAATGAGAGATGTGTAAAGAATTACACAAAGAAGGAAGTAAAATTATTTTTTATTATTATCATTATTATTATTATTGCAGCACTTCAGGAGAAGTTCGACTTTATGATTTGAGACGAAATGGTTCAGTTCAGGTTCGCCAACCGGGTCACAAGATTAGTAGCATGAGCTGCCACACAAAAGCTCATTTGTTTGCTGTGTAAGTATCTTTCAAGGATAATCCTTATTTACCTATAGGTCATAGGAAATTTTGGGGAGAAACAACCTCTATACACATATTTTTATCATAATCAGGACCTGAGTGATGTAAATTATTTTTTTTTCTTTCATATAATAACTCGAGTATATTGAGGTCAGAGGAAGTTTTTATTTTTTTATTCTATTTTTAAAATTTAGTTGTGGGGAACAGTCTAGAGTACATAGACATTTTCTCTACCCAAATTAGAAATATTTGCAATTGCTTAATATATGACTGTTCTCTTCCAAGTTTCTCAGTTTGTTGTTTATAATTATTTCTCTTATTTTGCTTTAAAATTAATCATCATACCTAACATTCTGATTACCTTACGGATATATATATATATATATATATATATATATATATATATATATATATATATATATATATATATATATATATATATATATATATATATATATATATATATATATATATATATAATTCAAAAAACACTAAATTATTGTGTTTATTTTCAAATAAAACATTAAAACATAATAAGGACAACATTTCAGCCATGGAACGCAGGGCCCTCATCAGTTCCAGTTTGATAAGAATCGACTTTATCTGCTATTGACAGATCTACCGCACATGCGCCTGAAACTCTATTAATATTGTTGTAAAAGCGCATGGCAACACTCACTACAAATTATAGAAAATTTTTATTATTACTTCTAAGTATGAATTTAGATTGGTTCCAATTTATGAAATGGTTTAATGTGATAAAATGTAGCATTATCACAAAGCAAAAATTTTATTCTGGCATCAATGATAGAATTCCCTCCACCCCAACTTCAGTAATTTCTGTTTCTTATTGCCAGGAAATAGAATCTTTGAAATTTTAGCTTAAGAAGGACGTGTCTCTTGTCTTCACTTTTTCTAACAACAGTGGAGGCTTACTCCTTAGCAATAGCCTGGCTTCGCAAAGCAGGGGGAGTTTATTTGATACCATGTTGGGGACGTGAGAATGCTTATGGGGGAAATTCTTAAACAGTTAAGAGTTTGAGTTAATCGGCATAAATATTGTGTTTGAAGGTGCAAGTTAAATAATGCAATATTTTATCACATCATATTTAAGCCATTTCATAGATTGGAACCAATCAAAATTCATTTTTAGAAGTAATAAAAAAATATTCTACAATTTATAGTGAGTGTTGCCATGCGGTTTTACAACAATATTAATAGAGCTCTATGCACATGCGCGGTAGTTTCTCAATAGCAGATAAAAGTTGCTTCTGTTTTAGGTTTGAGCCAAGTCTTGTCTGTCTTATCAAACTGGACCTTATGGGTGCCCTGCGTTCCGGGACTGAAACGTTGCCCTTATGTTTTAGTGGTTTTAATGTTTTACAATATATATATATATAATATATATATATATATATATATATATATATATATATATATATATATATATATATATATATATATATATATATATATATAATATATATATATATATATATATATAGGGGAAGTTATGCTCAGCAAATATCTGTTCACCATACCAGTGGTTCATCTGTAAATAGCATCAAGTACTTCAATGGACTTATGGGACAGAAATTAGGCCCAGTTCATAGTTTGTCTTTTCATCCTTCGAAAGTGTTACTTGCAAGCAGCACTCGAGATGGAACTGTGCTTGTTCACGGACTTACAAAGAGATAGCGAGTTTTTAAAACGGTACTTTACTACTACAGCTGTGACTGCTGCAATTATTACTGTTACAAGTTACCTTTTATTAAGTTGAATATAAAAACGGTTTCACTAGTTATGGTTTTTAAGTGAGAATTAAAATTTGAACGAAAGTTAGATAAAACATTTCAGTTCTCATTTTTATTTTTTTTTTTTTTTCTAATAAAATTTCAACAAAGTTTTTTTTTTTGAACTGAAAATCATTAGTTTAAAAAATATATATATTTTTTAATTTTTAATTTATATCCAGCAAGTCAAATGTTTTTAAATAAAAAAAAAAAAAAAAATTAAATAAAAATTTTCAGTTTTTCCTTATTATTTTTGAAGACTTTTTTTTTTTGGTGAAAATACTTTTCTCTCTTGAAGTAATTTACTAAATTTTTTTTTCTCCATATTTACAAGTGCTTTTTATAATGCCTTTATTTAAACAATATCCGACCAGTTAGGCAGAAATTATTACATAGTAAAAAACATTTGGATCTTATATGTGTTCATAGTTTTATTATAATATATTATATATATATATATATATATATATATATATATATATATATATATATATATATATATATATATATATATATATATATATATATATATATATATATATATATATGGCAGTAGCCATGGGGTAGGATATTTTTTTTTGGGGGGGGGGGGGGCCTTTTTAACCAACGAAATTGAAACAAATACAAAATAAAATTCATGCATGAAAAGATATTGAAAAAATTTACTCATATATTACTCATTTTCCATATTCATATATTTTTATTTTTTGGCTATGACCATATATATATATATATATATATATATATATATATATATATATATATATATATATATATATATATATATATATATATATATATATATATATATATATATATATATATATATATATATATATATATATATATAAACTTATTTTTTTTGCAAAATAATAAAATTGCTGGTCAGTAAGCTATATAAATAATAATAATAATAATAATAATTTGTGTGTGTTCATTTTTGAAGCTGTGATTCCGTAATTGATCTTATTTCTTATATGAAATGCTCAAATACCATAATTGTATGTCATTTGTTTCTATTTTGTCTGTGTTTATGTAAGTAAAATGTCTCATAATAATAATAATAATAATAATAATAATAATAATCTGCTTTTTATTTTAAAGTGTGAATCATTAAATGTTGTAGTTAATAATTATTAAGTGTTTTTTATTTAAAAGTAGTTTTTTTGTTTATTAAAAAATTTGTATAAAAATTAAATGTAATAAAAAATGTAAATAATATATATATATATATAATATATATAATATATATATATATAATATATATATATATATATATATATATATATATATATATATATATATATATATATATATATATATATATATATATATATATATATATATATATATATATATATATATATTATTTCATAATAGTAGGAAATGGTTCTTTGTCTCTTATGAAGTATTAAAAATTTTAATTTTTATAATCAGTTGATATTATTAATTTGTGAATTTTAAGAAAAAAATAAATAAAAATTTGCATAAGAATTGAAAAGAATATAATTTTATGGTTAACTTTTTTCAAAAAATAAAAATATTTTTCAAATGTATTTTTTATTTTTAAAATCTAACTGTTATTTATTGTTTATTAATATTATTTGGTTAAAATTAATGGCAAATTTATAATTTGATCACTATAATGCAAAAAAGAAAAAAGATTAAAAGGTATTAACTAAATGTTTACCTGGATGAAATAATAATAATAATATTATAATAATAATAATCTTTTTACAAAAAATGATGCCCAGTGTCATATAAATTAGCATGAAACTTTTGTAAAAGTTAGAGGGAGTCTGCGTAGACTCTTTTTAAAATTCCCATCTTTTTTTGGGGCATTTGGATACAATGAAAAAAGAAATGTGTCTACTTTTACAAGGGCAAATCATTTTTGATACTTTTCTTGATACAATTTTATTCCTTTATAGAACAAAGTCTCAAAAGATTTATGTTGACCAGTGATAAATCCCGAGGTTAACGTGATTCTCATTCGCATTGGAGGACTAAATTCTAATATTTCACTTAGACTAAAACTTTTAAATATTACTACCTCTCTGACAGTTCTAGTGCTATTCGATACGGGAATAGTTTTTAAACTTAAACTCGTATTGCTTTTAGTTCATCTTAAAATATTATGTATGAGATTTTTATTTTATTTTATTTACAATGTGCAATTATTTTCTGGGGTCATATTTTTTCCTGGCATTCTTCTAAATGTGTAGTAACTTTTTATTCTTATTTCTTCTGACGTCTTCGCAAATCTTCAGCTGTTTATGCCTCTTGATTTTATTTGAAGAGATTCTTGTGCCATTTATCATGCTCCTCCCTTCTTTAATTTATTCCTAACTATAATTTCGTAAGTTGTAATTCTGATCTTTGTGAACTTAATAGTATTAAGGAAAATAGTTTAACGGCATTGGTCCTGTGGTTGTCAAAATTTGTACTTTCAAGCTTGTACAGTTTCTTGGTAAACTGTTTTCATCTCTGCCCATGAACTTCCTTGCGCTTATTTAAACTGCGGGAAAAAAAGGGCACCTCTCGTCACTCTTAATCATCTTCCTATTATCTAATTTCGATTCTTTTGAAAGTTTTCGAATCTATTCTAAAATAAAAATTTGGAAACATTTCTTCCAATGTTATCACTTAATTCCTTCGTATATCTATTCAACGTAATTTTTTTCATGCAGAAGTATAATGTCTTGGGAGGACAAGTTCCTCTCGCTAAACAAGTTTCAAAAGAGGTCGGTTGTTTTGAGTCTCCTTCAATTTGGAGGCATTTCTCACATATTTCATTTAAGAAATAATTCTATCATCATGCTGATGAAAAAAATAAACTCATAGTTAATTTTTTTTTCATCATAATTTTGTCTGTCTGTTAATCATTGCCCTTCGTGGGAATAAAACTTTAGTTACTAGTATACAAATACTATATCCGACTGGATACTATAAACAATTTTCATTCTTTCACTATTAAGTTCCCTTATAAAGGCTCCGAGTTTTTGCTAACAATGTACATTTATCATCTTCATGAGCTATTAGATATTTTAAAGATTCAAGATTTTCAAAAATATTTCGAAAACCCTCGCCTCTTCAATAGTAATTTTCTAAATATTAATTTTGAAGTTTTTAAAATTCGGGTAAAAAAAAAATTTGAAATCAGGAAATTTTTGTTTCTAATATAATTATTTGAAAGCTAATCATCAACTTAAGCTTTGAAAGTTTCAATTTCCGATTGGTAGTAGTTCTATTTTTGACTCAGTTGTTCTAAAGCCTGGTTTCTCATCTGTGATATTATAAATTGTGTTCGCTTATCCATATTCAATATACCTACTCAAAATTTACTTACAATTTAAGAAACTCAAAATCATACAATAAATTAATCAGTCGGAGGTTTCATAAAAAATGTGAAACCAAATTTAAAAGGTCCATTTCCAATACTGATACAATCAATCGTGTGCATCATCAGACACATCCTTTTACCTATTATAAAGATCAGCATTTTACCAACTTTTAAGGTTTTCATCTAATCTCATCAGTATACCAAACCCGTAAAAATCCTCATCTAAAAACAAAAAAAAAAATGCTAAAAAATAAACCGAGCTCTAAACTTACTAACTTACTCAAACAAACAAATTCACTTAGTTTTGAAAATTATCCATCAGTTCAAGAGTCTTTTATGTAAATTAAATTTCTAGCATTTAAAACCGATTCAATTTATTTAAATATATTTAATTTAAGAAATATTCCACCAAGCTTTCAGGTCTTAAAAAAATGTTTCATATATAACTTCATTATTACTAGCTTCCTATGTTATATCCGACTCTATTTTCTTACTGATCTCAGCTTTGAATATAGTTAATAATCTTTCAAACCTAAAATGAAATTCAAGCATCTAAATCTTTTGAGTTTCACCATGGACACGCATAGTGTCCAGTGCTGTACTTACAATTCTTCCTTACAAACAGTAATGCATTTAGAATTTTATACGTCGTTTCCCAATAAGATGAGAAGTTCATTGAATTTATAATTGATACTACTTTTCTTGTTCCTATCTATTTATTTGATATTTAAGCTTATGAACGTTATATATTTTCTCGCATAATTTTCACGTTCATATCCGTAATGTCACCATAATTGAAAGCCGATCCCCACTCACCCCAAAAACACGTAACAACAAACCTTCATATTGGGGATAAATGAAACAATAGAACAATATTTTAGCAAATTTTATCACAGAAAGTAAAGACTTCAAAAGTTTATATTATAAAAAAATGACAAAATAATTTAAAACGCTTTTTAAATCAGTTTTCAAGAAACGAAACATACTCCGCTAATCTACGAAGCTGATCTTCGGATGGTAATGGTGCGTGCATCTTGGGTTTGGGTTTGGTTGGAAATACCATTTGGGAAGCCTGATCGAATGTCCAAAGTAATTCTTTAGCTCTTGCTAAGGCGTCTTCTCGGCTTAAGTTTAAGATCTGAGCTAAATCATCGAGTCCAATAGATGTGTACGCAAGTGAGACAAGGTTTATAGCTCTTTCACTTAGCTTCTCTACGATATATATATATATATATATATATATATATATATATATATATATATATATATATATATATATATATATATATATATATATATATATATATATATATATATATATATATATATATATATATATATATATATCATTCAACCTGTGACAAAAGTGTGGGACACCTTTCAACCCTCTTACTATCGTCCTATCGCTTGAACCTCTGTTCTTTCTAAAATTTTCGAATCTATCTTTAACAGGATGAATTGAAATAGTCTTGATTCTACTATATTTCTACCAGTATAACTTTTGTAAGGTACTCTCTACTTATGATCTTTCTCTTATCTGATTCTTGGTTCTCAGTTCTTTAGCATTTCGGTTAATCTTTTGTTGTGGCGTTAAACATTTTGAAAGACTTCGAAACGGTCATGCTTCTTTTGGTGTCTATTCTTTTCTCTTTTTTAACCTTTCTGGTCGTTTTACAGTAGCAGTTGAAGACAGCCACAGTTAACCTTTAAAACTACTAATGGTTTTTCTCCTCAGTGTTCTGTTCTATCCTCAACTCTTTTCTACTTTTCATTCATTATCCTCTCTTTCACTTCATCACCTATCCACTCCTATGCTTAACTCATGCTAGGAACTAAAAATCTGATCTTTCCCAATTTCTAATTGGTTGATGCTAATTTTGGTTGCTTTCAATATCCAAAAAAAAGTCATTCTTCATCTTACTTGAAATAAACTTGACATAATCTTCAACACAATTGTAACATCTTCAAAAATTTACAAATAAAACCTTCATCTGTCCTTACCTTAATATTCTTGACGTTTCCATTTCTTGTAAACTTCTTGGTAGGAGTATTGTCATTTCAAACATACTTCTATGAAGGTTGGATGTTCTGAAGTGCTTGAAAATTTCTTATCATCGCCCAGTAGTTTGTTCTTTATGGAAGTGTCGTTTACTCCCTGTATGGTGTATACCCTCACATATCTTGGGTGATTCCACTCCTTCAGCTCTCTATGAAAAAGTGGAGTCTAGAACTTTATCTTAACTCCTTCACTCTCACTAACTCTCTAAAGTCTCTTTCTGCCGGTTGAATCGCAGTCACTTTTCTTATACTATACCTATTACAAACGGGAGCTTCTCCTCTGAACACTCCGGTAACATACCTCCTCATCTGGAAAATAAGTTTATCTACACAGTCTCATCTTTTCCCGTTCAGATCGGTAACTCCATACTTACGCTTACTTACATGTACTCTTCTGGTAAAATCTGGAACACACTTCCCTTATCTATTTTCCCGTTTTTTAAATGTCATTTTTTTTGACATGCACACTTTAACCACTGTGTACAGAAAAATCAGCCTTTAATTTGTCCACTTCATATATATATATATATATATATATATATATATATATATATATATATATATATATATATATATATATATATATATATATATATATATATATATATATATATATATATATATATATATATATATATATATATATATATATATATAATATTTAAAAATTTAAAAAAAAAAAAAAAAAAAAAAAAAAAAAAAAAAAAAAAGCTAAATTAATTAAATAAAATAATAATAATAATAAATAATAATAATAATAATAATAATAAAAAGTAATAAAATAAAAATAAGACAAAGTAATTAATCCAAAACATGCTTAATAATATCATTGTTTAAATATGCGAAAGTGGTAAAAAAAAAAAAAAAAAAAAAAATAAATATATATATATATATATATATATATATATATATATATATATATATATATATATATATATATATATATATATATATATATATATATATATATATATATATATATATATATATATATATATTAGGGATGGAGTAATATATCGGTATTCGGCAAGTATCGGCATATTTTCCGATACCGGTATCGTTATCGGTATCGGCAAAATTTTTGGATAAGAGTAAAGTATCGGTATCGGTAGTAGTATCGGCATATTTTCCGATACCGGTATCGGTATCGGTAAAAAAAAATTTAGATAAATATCGGTATTTTAAAATTTTGGTATCGCTCCATCCCTATATATATATATATATATATATATATATATATATATATATATATATATATATATATTATATATATATATATATATATATATATATATATATATATATATATATATATATATATATATATATATATTATAAAAATAAAAAAAAAAAAAAAAAAAAAAAAAATTTTTTAATAATAATAAAAAAAATTAAAATTAAAAATCATTGATTTTTAACATTTTTTTAAAGTTGCTTACTTTGGAAAAAATTTGACTTATTTAGTCTTACAATTATTAAAGATTCATATATAACTTTTGCTATGTTGATGTACCATAAGGCATTACTTGCAAGTTCACTTTACTACTCATCCTTCTCTCCTTTCCTCTCAATTTTTCTATGGAGCATCTGTTTTAGATCACCACTCTTTATTCTTTAAATATTTTTAACTGTGATGTTCATAAGGGTTCTGCTTCTGTTTTGCCCTTTTTTTTTATACTGACCTTTCTCTGTCTTGTCATTTCATCACATGCACAGTTTTATGAAGATCACACCATCTTAAAGTCTTACCAAGCAGCAAATCCTCAAAGAATGATCCTGAAGCAACAGATCTCTAATCCTTCTCGAATCTTTAAATTTACTAGAAAAAAACAACATTGATTTATACACCTTAAAATATTAATCCATTTACTTTGATGCAATCTCCCAGAAAATTATAACGTGTTGTTTAAAACATACAATTCAAACTTTCCTTAGTTCTAATACTTGACTACAAACTTTACTGTTACATTCATTCCTTCATTTACTCTACCGGTAAGGTCTATACAACACTTCCTGTGATTACAAAATTTCAAATGCAATATTTCGGGTCATGTCGGGAATTGATTTGGATGACAATTTTAAATATATATATATATATATATATATATATATATATATATATATATATATATATATATATATATATATATATATATATATATATATATATATATATATATATATATATATATATATATATATATATATATATATATATATATATATATAAGATACATACCCTTTAAAGCTTCCATAATAGGCTTAACAGAAGGTGACCATTCTTTTGATATTGAAGAATAAACGCCTTGAAAGTCTCTCTGCCACAAATTTTGACCAACTTCCCAAATTTTTGCTAATTCTGGTGTGGATGATTTGCTATTTGTCGGAATTCGTTTCCATAAGAACTTGGCTGCAGTTCTGAAAAGAAATACAATAAACAAAACTGTAGTTTTTAATTACATTTTCCTCTCTCTTTCCCTAGAGGCATTTGAACACGCATTCTTTTAAATGAGAAATCTTGGTGATTTAGTTATTTATGAAAATCACTGGTTAGCAATTAAATTCAAAAATACTCATTTATTTTTTATTTTTTCAATCGTAGAATTATTGCACTCAGCAAACAATTTAAAATAAGAAAACCCATGGGCCAGGACAGTAAATGCAGAAAGAAAGAACGAAAGAAAAAAGAAGATACTTCTGCAACAAACTTTTAAATTATGATAGGAAAGTATTCAGTTCCACAGAAAATTGAAAAGAAGAATACTTAAAAAATTCAAGGTAATTTATGGGAATATTTGCAAAAAATTATACATAATAACTGATAATAATTTTAATTTTTTCACTTTTATTATTTCTTTATAAATAAAATCTACAGAAGTCTTTTTTTTTTTTATTACTATTATTCATATTTTGAAAATAGAAGCCAACTATTCGAAGATTTGAAGTGAAACAACTATTATAAGCAATTAAGAGTTCCCTGGAAACATCAGGTTTAAAAGTTTTTGGGAGACCATACACATTTCATGGGTTGTGTAAGCATGAAATCAACTTCTTAAGCAACACTTAGAATTCTGGTACACCTCTATATTATATATATATATATATATATATATATATATATATATATATATATATATATATATATATATATATATATATATATATATATATATATATATATATATATATATATATATATATATATATATATATATATATATAAGATATAGATATATATATATATATATATATATATATATATATATATATATATATATATATATATATATATATATATATATATATATATATATATATATATATATATATATATATATATATATATATATATATATATATATATATATATATATATATATATATATATATATATATAATCTTGCTTTTGCTTGATAACTTACAATTCATTTTGAAGAAGATATATGGCAAGCAATTGCTGGTAAATATGGGCAGGGGGAACCCCATCAGGCGCCTGTAAAAAAAAAAAACAAAAACAAAAACAAAAACAATATATATATATATATATATATATATATATATATATATATATATATATATATATATATATATATATATATATATATATATATATATATATATATATATATATTAGGGATGGAGTGAAGTAAGTATCGGGTATCGGCAGTATCGGCAAAATTTTTGGACAAAGAGTAAAGTATCGGTATCGGTATTAGTATCGGCAAGTATTGGCATATTTTTAGGTATCGGTATCGGGAATTTTTTAGTATTTCGGTATCAGTATATATATCCCTATATATATATATATATATATATATATATATATATATATATATATATATATATATATATATATATATATATATATATATATATATATATATATATATATATATATATATATATATATATGATGAATAAGGGATAGGATTCATTTAATGCAAAACTAAAGAGGAGGGGGGAAAAGTTTAAAAATTATTAGGTTTAAAGAGGTACAGAAAATAGATAGGTCAAACAACAGCATTGGGCTTCAGTAGTGAAAATAAAAAGTAAGTGATTCAACTAGTTAGTTAATTAGTTATTGTTTATTGCAGAGAACTGGTAAAAATATATAAGAGGAAAGTATGAAACTAAAAAACACAAGAGGTGCTTTCGTAAAAGTTGTGGTAAAAAAAGTCAATGATAGTGGAGAAGGTATTAATAATAATATATGAGTATGGCTATATTCACACTTACATCTAGTTCTTGTTTTTCCAATTCTTCACAAAATTTTTCATAATTTACTGTTTCATTATAGTTTGCCATCATTATAAATATTATTCTACAATAAAAATAAAGTAATATTAAGAACAAGACCCTGTAATAGATTTCAAAACATTTAAGGTTTTAATACTTAAATTTAAAACGTAAAAAAAAAAAAAAAAAAAAAAAAAATATAAAAAATATATATATATATATATATATATATATATATATATATATATATATATATATATATATATATATATATATATATATATATATATATATATATATATCGTATATTGTCAAATAATAGCATCTCACTTGTTATCATTAAAGGTAGAGCTAAGGATTAGGCTTAAATTGATACATGTCCAGCATAAGTTATGATATCTGCTGATTGTAGTTTAGATAAATCAGAGATAAAAAACTGTAAATTTTGAAATTGAAACTTAAAATAATTGTACTTCATTTGTGGATATAGAATACTGACATCAGTGAAGTAAGTTATGCATTTTATTTCAACTAGTTTTAGAGTATTCTGATATGAAAATAAGTATAAAAATATGGTCTATAATAAAAATTTTGGCTACTCAATGTGATTTAAGTGTTAAACTAAGAATGGTTAGCACAGCAGACTATCAATATTCCCTACCTATGGCCTAAATCTGTATTGTGATTGATATGGTAAATAATGACTCTACCCACCACACTAAAATTGTTTACCATTTTTCCCCATTACTTGGTCATGGAAACAGGTTGAAAACTCCATAGTTGGATAAACCTAGTCAGTCCTGTTAGGTTATGAGAGATTTCTAAAAATTTATTAGGAACAGGGTCATGACCCAATAAGGTACAGAATTTTTTATTTCAGGACTGAAGTGTCAAGTTCAATTCTGCTTCTGTGAAAAGTTGTGCCAAGTCTTTATTGGGTTATTATGCATGGTTCAGCTCTTATCTAGTATTTAGTTGTTATTCATAATATAAACTGGAAATGAAATATATGTTAAAGAAGAAGAAGAAGAAGAAGAAGAAAAAAAAAAGCCAAATTCAAATTCAATAAATGAAAAAATAGTTAAAGTACTAAAAATCCTGTTATAAAATGATATAATTAGGCTGACAACAGCAAACATTCCTATGCCTTATAGCGATATAGGCAGAGAATGACAAAAAATTATTGATATTTCATTTTGTTGTTGCTAGATATTTAAAATACTTAAAAAGTAAATTTTAGCACCTTTTTATTTTTTTAAAAAAAATTTTGGTTAGGGCTATTTGCTGGCTGTTAGTGTACATTTGCCCCTTATGTCAAGGTTAGGTAAAGTTGAACAAGCTTGTTAGGTTTAACAATTTATATACTTACATTAGTATTGATATATTTTCTGACTATCTTCCTCCACCCAATTTCTTACAACATATTGTCAAAGTTTTAGATGAAAACCCAAGCTTTATGATGTTCAAAACCTATTTTTACTACCTGAAGTATGTTTTAATTTAGCTAATTTGATTTTCCAACCCATTTTTATTGTTTTTTTCAATATACATAACATTTCCAGTTTATATTTTGAATAACAGCTAAATACTAAATAAGAGATGAACCATTCTCATTTTACCATATTTACTTGGTAATAAAAAGGAATGGAACCCCCAATTTTTTTTCCTACTCAGCCAGTCTAACTACTTAGAGGAAATGATTGAAATATAAATTTTTATGATTTATCAGTAAACAGCAAAGGTTTTTGTAAGAAAAACAAATAAATAAATATATAAATAAAATAATAAAAATAAATATAAAATGATTTAAATTTTTATTTATTTTCAACATGGTATGAAATTTCGTCTACAATTTTTTTTTTTTTTACAGACCACCACCACTCACGGGCAGAGCCCTTTTCAAGGAGGGGGCTTATAAAAGAGAAAAGAAGAGGAGAACCCACCCAGCCACAAACCTAATACACACATCTCAGGTGGGTATAGATGGAAGTCTTGAAGAGAGGAAGATTAAATGCAGGAGAAAAAATAGATGATGGTAGGGAGTTCCACAGAACAGAGGTGGCACCACAATGGGCAAGTCTGGGGTCTCCAGCATCTACACAAAATTCATGCAAGAGCAGGGTACCAATTGTGCAAAGAGGGCAACGCAATGATGGTGGAATACGAAAGGCCAATTCCCACATGCACTTGCCATTGTAGTACCTATAGAAAAGTGATAGTGTGCCAACATCACGTCGCAGAGATAGAGGGTCAAGAGAGTTTGAAAGCAGAGGACAGTTAATTAATCTTTTAGCTTTAGAGTCAATCTTATCCAGGAGAGGAGAAACCAGAGCCCCTCCAAATGTGAGAACAGTACTCCATACAAGGGTGAATGAGACCCTTGTATAATTGGAGTAACTGCTCAGAAGGAAAAAATTCTCAACCTGAACAGTATTACCAGCTTCTTAGAGGCCACCTTAGCAACCATTGTGATATATGGTTTCCAAGACAATTTAGTGTTTATGTTAAGACTAGGAATGTTAATGTTATTTACAGTTGAGATGTGAAGGCCATCAAAAAAGATAGGAAAGTTGGGAGGTGTTTTGGAGAGGGAGATGTGAAGAAGTTGAGTTTTTAAAAGAGTTGAATTTCACAAGGCTATGACCCCACTGAGAAATCCCATCCAGATCAGCAAGAATAGAATCAGAAAGTTGAGGATGAGAGGCAAAAGAGGGAGCAGATTTGAAACAAGTAGAAGAATGGAGAGTTGAGTCATCAACATAAGAGTGAATAGAATTAAAAGTGCAGTTGAGAAGGTTGTTAATGAAAAGTTAGAATAAAGCTGGAGATAAAACATAACCCTGAGGAACACCACAATTGACAGGAAAGGAAGAAGAGGTCGCTCAATTCTATTAGTGTTGAAATGGAACAATCTGAGAGAAAACTAGATAAGAGTAAGTAAAGAGAAAAAGGAAACCCAAAGGAAGAGAGCTTGCAGAGTAGTGACGTATACCATACTAGGTCAAAGGCCTTGGATATATCAAGCATCACCACACAAGATTCCCTGAAGTCCCTAAGCGCAAAAGACTAAAAATCAGTGAGATTTTAAATTTTATTACCAGCACTCATAGGTTAAAGGGTACCCCTCATAGACAAATGATCGTGTGCCATGCATTTATATTTTCATTGCCATACTACAATAATAAGTAATCTTTTCTTGAAATATACTTATTATTCATACATATTTTTATAGAGTAAAATATACAAATATATATATTTACTTACATGGGTGGAGCCACCAGTACCCCCCAACCAATGTGTTAGTAATAAAATTTTTACTTTTATATAAATACATTATTTATATAGTCTTGAATCTAATTTAGCAACCTCCTAAGAAAGAGTTAAGAGATTTGGCAACCTCATAAAAAATATAATTAAGATAATATATCTTTGAATATTACTATCCAATTAAATTTGCTATTATGCCATTTTGGAAAAAAAATTCAAATTTAACCATTTAAATTTTTTTAATTTAGGTATTTTTTAAATTTTTTTTCTTACAAAAACCTTTGCCATTCACTGATATATTCAAAAAAATTCATATTAGATCATTTTCTCTTTGTAGTTAGACTAGTAGAAAAATAAAAGTAAATTTAGATTATAGGGATTTTTTCTGCAAGGTTGCGTAATTATATGTTGGTAGTCTTAGCTATACGCTAGGAATTTGAAACAAAACATAGCTAAAAACAATGCTTCATTGACGTTAAAAAAAAAAAAAAAAAAAAAAAAAAAAAAAAAAAAAAAATATATATATATATATATATATATATATATATATATATATATATATATATATATATATATATATATATATATATATATATATATATATATATTATATATATTATATAATTTTAAAAATAATATAAAAATTAATAATATAATAATAAATTAGATAGAGGTAAATTAAAATAGACCAACAAATTACGGGGGCAGAGCCCTGCCGTAGACAAACGCTTTGCCATGCATTTGCAACTTAATTATAAAAATATGCATTATTGCAGTACAGCAATGAAATCGTAAATGCATGGCACACGATATTTGTCTACGGGGGGCTCTGCCCCCCTAAACCCGTGAGTATGGTGATAAATTTTCACTTACATTCCTCTCTCTCTCTCTATATATATATATATATATATATATTATATATATATATATATATATATATATATATATATATATATATATATTATATATATATATATATAAACTATTTATAATTATTATATTATTATTATTATATTATTATTATTTACACATTACCCATATCCCGCATCATGCAAAATTCTTGTAAATTTTAACTATTATTTCCATTTTTAGCTTACCATATTTTAAAATATAGCAACTCGTCAAAACATTGAAAATTTTTTTTTTTTTTTTTTTTTTTTTTTGAAGCGGCCATTGTATAAGGATATTTTACCGTGGAGCGGCCTCAACAACGAGGGCACGTGAGAGAGTATTATAATGGCGGCAAACGATATTATGACGTCATAATTATTCCAATTATTTTAAACTTTTTTTTTTAATTTAAGTGTTTTTTTTAAATTTTTTTTTTCTTACAAAATAATTTGGCGTTCGTCGATTAACCAAAAAAATAAGCGAACATATCATTTCCTTTTTGTAGTTAGACTGAGTAGAAAAATAAAATTGGGAGTTCCATTCTTATTTATTACCATTTACCCTTTATTGTAAAGTCTCAATATCAATGTGAATTATCATTACAAATTCCATTTTAATATTTAGAGACAAAAAGGATTTTGTAGATCTGAGCAAAAATCTGATTTTATCATGTTGTGAAGTTCACCATTTGTGGTAAGGATACTTTTAAAATAGCTATGATCACCAAAATCTTCTTGACCAAGCTCCATACTAGTTGGGCTTAATTTTATAACTCTATGGTAAACAGGCCAGTATTGCCTGACGACCATTACACCCCTTCAAGTAAGTACTCTATTTCTATGTGTTTGCAGTCTTTCATGGGTATTTATTCACTATAAACTCTGGAAGCTTGATGTTTTTTTTTTTTCAATCTGCTAAAAAATAATGTTAAATTCCTGACTCGTGAGACTCAAATTCGATATATAAAAGCTATAAAAATAAAGTAAACATAAATGAATTAAATAATATCCAAGTGTGGAATTTCTATTCGTTAACTTTAATCTCTCTATTGGCTTAATTAAAATTTACCCCATAAGTTAAAATTTACTTGTCTTAATTTAATGTGGAATGAAAAAAAAAAAAAAAAAAAAAAAAAGTGTCGTATATGGATCACAGTATAAATATATATACTAATACAGTAAGTCAGATCATCAGATGGATAGGGAGATTCATAGACATAGAGGGGTATTGTTTGAATGACGCCCCTCCAAGCATTTTCGAGGCTACTTTATATTTCGCCATTTTTGCTTATTGAAAAGATATTGTATGAGTGAGCACTTGTAAATTTGTGGGAACATGTGAAAAAATTGGGTGGAGAGGTACACGACAATATGAATTATGAGGAAGGTGAAACGCGAAAAGGAACGAACCAATGGGCAACGAAGTGAAACGGAATGGTCTAACCATAGTGTCTAACTCATCCTATCACTCGGTGAGTACTGGGTTATAGGCCCAATGGGGTAGTACTTGCATCACTTCACTTCGGACGGCACTGCGTCCTTCCCCTATATATATATATATATATATATATATATATATATATATATATATATATATATATATATATATATATATATATATATATATATATATTATATATATAATATATATATATATATATATATATATATATAATATATATATATTATATATATATATATATATATATATATATATATATATATATATATATATATATATATATATATATATATATATATATATATATATATATATATATATATATATATATATATATATATATATATATATATTTCGATTATTTTTTGAGCTTTAGTATTGAGAGTAGTTTGTAATTTTTTGAAAATATCTAAAATCGATAAATCGATATTTTTTTCTACTTTGGCATTTCTAATTGTTTTTGATAGACACTGCTAGAGCTGTATTTATGGAATTTATTAAAAATATAAATTAATTCTTTGAAAATCATTATCAAACATAACTTTCAAAGTCAATTGATAATTTTACTTTTTTCAGCTTGATTTAATATTCTAAAGTTTTTGCTTGGTGGTATATGATTAAGTTACGTTAAATTTGACGATATAATAGCTTAATTGACAAATGCTTTAGATTTGTTCTCAAAAATAAGTATTTCACCCAATCTTTGTTCCACCTACTAAGGCCTTAAGATCATATCCTTGAGTATATTCTATAAAATATTAAGATATTTTGTTTTTGCCGCAGACAAATTTCTTTATATATCTTATTTAAAAAGTAAAACAGAAATAGAAAGAATAATAGTTTAAAATCATTGATTTATCTTTAATTTTAAGTAATAATATAAAATATATGAAATGTTTAACCACTTTTTTAATGAAGATTAAAAGATTCTATCTTTCATTTACCCTGTGCTATCATATATAATATTCTTTTATATCAGGCATTCTAATTCTGATAAACACATAATATATCAATTTTTTATTACTTTTGTTAGTTTCATTCCTACTTTTTCCTTTTCGTTTTCTGATTATGTTTTGGCATTAATTTCATGTTTTTCTAGGCATTTAAAAATTTTTCAGTGACATTTTGGCTATTTTTCTAAGTTAGCAACACTTGTTTAGTAGTCTCATAGGCTTTCATAAATTCGCACCCTTGGGTTGGCAAAACAGAAAATTTCCAAGAAACTTGTTTTTAGGAACTAGGAAAAAAAGTTTTAGTGGAAATGTGCAAAGTATTAAAAAAGTGAACTTAAAAAATCTTAATATTTTTTTTTCGAGTATATAAATGTGAAATCTTTTTAAAACTAAAAAAAATAATAGATGAAAATTAAAAATAAGGAGCTTAATATTTAATTGAAAAATGATGAATGTCTTTCAGATTATTTAAGGCTTGTTTTATCAAAATTAAACGAAGACATAAGTAGAGATGGCGGATATTACTCATACAAATTGGTCATGACGTGACTTTAGAACTTTAGTAAAAAATTGGCTAATTCTAAAATCTTGTGGCCAGTTGTGGGCCTAAAATGAAGTGATAAGAGAATTGAAACCTGGAAAGTTAAACAAGTACTTTAAAATATATAATAGGTTTTGTTAACTTAGTAAGTGAATAATGGAATAATCTCATGTTTCAATTTCACTATTTTTAAATGATGGGTTTAATCTTGTTTGACAAACCTGCACTCCTGTAGTCAAATTAGAATATTTACTGACTTTATTTATATATTGGTAGTCTTTTTAGTTCTAATGAAAATTAAAAACTTAAAATGAGGGATGGACTGGATAGCTGAATACCAGATATCAACCAGTTTTAAAAACCAGATACCAGATATCTGACTAAAATTGCTGGATATTTAAATTCACATTATTTGCAAATTTTAAATAAGGTATAATTTATATATATATATATATATATATATATATATATATATATATATATATATATATATATATATATATATATATATATATATATATATATATATATATATATATATATAGAGGCTTAGGCTTAGGTTAAGAAGTTGTCTGACCATTCAATATATCAATATTCTGAAATTTTGATTTTATCAATGTGTTTTATGTCAATATTTATATAAATATTAGGAAATAGGAGAAAATTTGTTTCACAGATTGGTCTTCTTGCACTTTTGCAATATTTTAATTTACTAGTTACCAAAAAAGAATGTGACACGTTTAAAAAAAAAAATATATCAAAAAGAAATAATGATAATCTTTTTATTGTAGTAAAAAATATTGTGGGTTTAAGATGAGTATTTCTCTGAAAAACTTCATTTTCAGATATGATTTGTTTTACAAAAATGCAATACATATAATGTATTCTTTTTGGTAAAATTTAACAGCAAAGCAGGTGTCAAATTAAATTGGTATTAGCAAGACTAATCATTGATTGATTCAACTTTTACTGAGAAGTTTACAGTTTGGAAGGTTTAACTCTTTCAAGTAAGATCAGAGAAAAAGGTAAAGTTGTTGAAGTTGACGAGTCTTTATTTGGAAAGATATATATATATATATATATATATATATATATATATATATATATATATATATATATATATATATATATATATATATATATATATATATATATATATATATATATATATATATATATATATATATATATATATATATATATATATATATATATATATATATATATATATATATATATATATATATATATATATATATATATATATATATATATATATATATATATATATATATATATATATATATATATATATATATATATATATATATATATATATATATATATATATATATATATATATATATATATATATAGATACAGGGTTTGTCTCTTACCTAGTATTTAGTTGTTATTCAAAACAAATTAGAAATGTAATAAATATTGAAAGAAAACTATTTAAATAAGCTGGAAAATTAAATTTGCTAAATTAAAATATACTTAAGGTTATAAAAATAAATTTCAATTATCATTAAGCTTGGCTTTCATCTGCAACTTGGCAATATATAGTAAGAAATTAGGTTGGGAAAGATAATCAGATTATATATCAATACTATTGTATTGGATCCTTATTATCTATATAAATGATACAACTCTCAAGAAATAATCTCTGTACCATTGAATGAACCTCATTACCCAAAATGTATACATAATTTCTTGCAGTTTTGCAGTTACATTATTTTGCATTGTGATAATTGGGCTTGCAGAATACTATGATATGGCTACCCAAATCATGACTGAACCTTCCCTTTACTTCACCTGTGGCATAAGGCTTTCCAGATCATATTTCTGGGATGATATTCTCTACACATAAACTCAGCCAGAAGTTAGGAGCAGTGTGAAGGGCTATTCATCTGATTAACACATAAACTTAGCCAGAAGTTGGGAACAATGTAAAGGTTTCTTCATCTGATTATTATTGGACTATCTTCTATTGGTCAGAAGTCCAATCCTTATGAGTGTTGCTCCACTCTCTCTTTACTTTCTGACATTAATGCCATTAACAAATGGTTTGGCAATTGCAGCACACCTATGAATGTTCATTCTATTTAGTTCCCTCCTTACTGTTTTTGTGCTGACAAGGTTTGCAAACAAGAATATAATTTAGCTTTGTAGTAAGTTTTTCAACTTGCTTTTTTTATTTTTATTTTTTTCAGAATCTCGCAAAACACTTATCTGTCTGTCACCAAATTTGATTTGTCTACTCTGGTGTTTATCTTTTTTTTTTTCTGGAAAGCACAATATGGACCCCATGACCTTGGGTACTATATCTGGTAACCAACAATTTTCTTCTTTGAAATCCTGTAAGCTTGGACATACCTCACTTGTACCAGCACATAATGTTGATCACAGAACAAATGACATTCTTACTGACTTTGTATGTTACCTATCATAGGTGATATAAACAAGCTCTTGTGGCACATCTTCAATTTCAGGTAGTTGATGTCTGTCATATTTACTAGGGATGGGAAGGATAATGAATTTGCTGGACATTGGATATCCATCAAATTTGAAGAACCAGACACTTCATATATATATATATATATATATATATATATATATATATATATATATATATATATATATATATATATATATATATATATATATATATATATAGTAATAACACTATATAAACTGTGAAATGAAATTATAAAATATTATTCCATAGTTTTTATGGTATTATTACTTACGTATAATGTCTGTGGTTAAGAGGATAATAACTGACATTCTGCCTTTGTGCCTGAGTGAAATCAGGGGTGGGGTGTGGTGGAGGGTGAAGGGGAGTCCTCTGATTTATTTGGCATTTTATTTAAGGTTATTTATAATATTAGATATATTATATATATATATATATATATATATATATATATATATATATATATATATATATATATATATATATATATATATATATATATATATATATATATATATATATATATATATATATATATATATATATATATATATATATATATATATATATATATATATATATATATATATATATATATATATATATATATATATATATATATATATATATATATATATATATATATATATATATATATATATATATATATATATATATATATATATATATATATATCACAACAGTATATTTGCTAAACTTTTGGTAATATTTTCTCAAAGCTTTGAATTTCTCTTTTTCAGAGCTTTATTTTAAAAATTAGTTAATTATTAAACTTAAGTTATTATAGTAAAAATTAAAGTTTAAAATCCTTAATGGCATTTTAAAGAAACAAAACTATAAACTGCAAAGAAAATGAGTACAGAAAATGCAAAAAATACTGCAGAAAGTCCAAAAGGCTGGGTTCAGTTTGATGAAGAAAACTCCTCTACTTTTGATGAAAACCAGTCACCAACTTCAGCAGTGAATGATTCACCAGCTGTCTTGGAAACTCAGCCTGTTCAGGTATATATATATATATATATATATATATATATATATATATATATTATATATATATATATATATATATATATATATATATATATATATATATATATATATATAATATATATATATATATATATATCTATCTATCTATATTAGGGATGTGCTAAATGTTCAGAAACTTTTCAGTATTTTGTCGTTTCAGCCATTGTACTAAATATTTGATATCTGAATAGCTGAATAATTATATAAATAAACACAAGGTTAGGAAAATCCAAAGTTATATACAGTACTATATAATTTAAAGTATATGTAACTTTTTGTTTTTTATACTGTACTACTGTTAAGTCAGTGTTAGATACATTCAGTAGTATAAAATATTAATTGATAATTATAGTTATTAATAATTAGTATCATTACTTAATTAATATTTAGATTTGTGTATTTTAGAAATATAAACTTATTTAAATTAAAAAAAAAAACTCAATACTCTACACTTTAACAAATGCTTTTAACTTTGAAATTCTGAAAATAAAATGAAAATTACATTTAAAAAAAATAACAAATTTAATCCTGTTGTTCGTGTATATATATATATATATATATATATATATATATATATATATATATATATATATATATATATATATATATATATATATATATATATATATATATATATATATATATATATACTAAGATTATAATGAAGGAACATTAGAAGTTTTGTTCTTTATTTTTTGGAGAAAACTTTTTCTGTGTAGCCTCATATTAAACCCTGTGTATTGTACATTATGGTGGGTCAAAAAAAAATCAATTTTTGAGCATCGAATTCTAATAGGGTTCAAAAGTTGTGTATTTGCATGCTAATCAACCAAAAAATAATGAAAAAAAATCATATGTTGGATCTTCAGTTCACACAAAAGGTCTTAAAGTTTGATAAAAAAGGACAAAAAAACAAAATTTTAACATCATGCTCAAAATATGCAGGTAACGTTTTTCGGCTTTTAATAGCATCTAAGTACTTTATTTTAGTTGCCTGATGACAGAAAAATGATATTTAAAAACCATGCCCTACATTTTGAGTTCACACAAAAGGCCTAAAATTTTAGAATGTAGATGAAAAATTAGGATTTTTACCATTTTGCAAAATACACATTTTTTTTTTTTTTAATTTAAATTATAAAAGGCCATCTTTATTAATAATTTGTTAATGTGAGAGATTTTATACATTTTATTTTAATGAGTACATTATTTTGCAGCTCTTTGTCCATTTCACAGTTTTTTATGAAATGACCCAGAGCTCACTATGAGGAGGTGGCTGCAATTCGAGTTCTACCCACACCCTACCCAACCATCCAACCAATCATTAGGGTGTGTTATATTATGTTGATTTAGTCAAGGATGTTGTCTTAAATTCAGATTTTTTATCAAATTTTGGCATTGTGGATCTTGAGAGCAAAGTTGCTGTAATGTAGCCAACTCTGTTTTCTTGTTCGCACACTTTTTCTGCAGACTCTTGTGACAAGTTTGATTCATCTTTCAACAGCTTGGGTATGGCATAGAAAATTTTAAAAAGACAAACTTAGGCAGAGTTTTATCTTACTGAACTAATGAAATTGTTACTGTTGACAAGCTTTCCATCATTAGATGGGATGACAGCTTACATTTTGTCCAATCTATCAATTTGGTGTAGTCCATGGCTTCAAAATTTATTGAGGCAGCCATAAAGTTCTATTAGACTTCCTTTTCAGATTTTGAGTTCTTGCCTTTGGTACCCTCCTGCTACCCAGCTTTTATATGTGTTGTCTTTCATCTACTATCAAAGGCAACAACATGTTCTCTGGATGTCAGAAGTACACATTTCTCTCTCTACC
>SEYY01024659.1:0-18228 GCA_009176605.1 Armadillidium nasatum | reverse complement strand
TTCTTATAGCAAATTTTCTGCTGATTCCAAAATATGTAATTAGTTTTGCATATTTCCAAACGGTTGCCGAGATATGACCACTAAGAAAATCTCACACAGGCAGAAAAGTTGGAGTCCCTATAGGTGGGACTCCAACTTTTCGGGGGAAATTTTATTAATTTTTTTCAACAGTTTTATAGTAAATCCTATGCTGATTCCAAATCTGTATTTAGTTTTTCATAATTCCAAGCGGTTCCTGAGAAAAAGCCTATTTTAGAATGACCTTGAAAAAAATTGAAAAAAGGGACCCTCTAAAAAAAATTTTTTTTTTTGCTTATTCTTATAGCAAATTTTCTGCTGATTCCAAATATGTAATTAGTTTTTCATAACTCCAAATAGTTGCTGAGATATGACCAGTCAAATTACGATTTTACGTTTCGGTTTTTTACGAAATATTTTTTTAGAGAAAAAATTTGCCAAAAAAAAAGTTTCTCACCAATTTTTATCAAATTTTCTGTGTGAATAGAAACACATAGAGGAAAGGTACCAACGGAGTGTGAGCTGGGAATAGACTCCAGATTTTTAAAAATCGAGTGAAATTTGTCAGCAGTTGAAAAAAAAAATTCCTCAAATGAGTTTAGGCGAATACCAAACTACTTATACCAAAAGCTATCAACTTTTTTAAGCATTTTTTTAAAAGCTACATATGTTTCCAATTCCTAAACGAAAAAAGCAGAAAAAAATATTAAATATTATGTATTTTATGAAGGATTTTGTAAAAAAAATTCAGAAAAAAAAATGGGGTGGGTTCAAACCCCGGTAAAAAAAAAAATTTCCCACGACTTTTTCTCAAAGAAACAGAAAAGATAGAACAAGGCTTTTCCTTTAAATTCGTTCTCAATGAAGATAGTCTAATAACGCTTAGTTCACCTCTAGAACGGTCCCCTTAACTCTGCTACTAATGGGGGACTCCTACAAGGAGCAGTTAACCCTTCAACCGTGACCGGCCCCTCAGTCACGGGGTCTATTAGTTTAAAGGACGCTCTTGTTGATTTCGCGCCGGCAATCCCCAGTGGTGTGTTCATCCTCCGTTGATGACCGTCTCGAAGTTCTTGAAGTTCTTCTGGCTGGTGGAGAATTACTTTCTCGTCGCGGTTTTCTGTTTTTCCATTCCGGACAATGTTTACTCACATGACCGTATTGGTTACATACGGGGCAATTCTCCGGAAAGCGACGTTGTTGTTGTGTTGTTGTTGTTGTGGTTGATATTGTGAACACTTGAAGGACAAGTGCCCACTCTTTTTACAGATGGAACACTTGTTGTTCAGAATATAACAAGTGTCCGTTGAGTGCGTGGTTTTATCGCAAAAACTACACCACTGGTTGTTTTGCCGTTGCGAAGTTTTACGCGCACGATTATTCTGCCTACGTTCTTCCGATCGTCCCGACGAGCTAGAGCTATCGCTTTCATTACGACGCGGTTTGTCCCTAACGAATTTGGGACTGCGGTTTCCCGTAGACTTCTTTTGACGTTTTTCCTTTCTCTAGATGACTTTTTCTCGACTGGTGGTTGTGGAGGTGGTTGGGTATTGGAAGGTTTGTTCTGCCAACGTTTTACCACATCCGTCCATGATTTTTGTTGGGGTCTCGACTCAGCCACAACCCTTGAGATATCTATTACTTCAGGAACGGGTACTTGTGCATGTCCCTTTACGTCCTGAAGATGTCTATCCGCTAGGTTAACCAACTAATCAAAGGAAACTTTGGTTCCAGACAACCACTCGTGATTTTGGAGATATGTGGTGATCTCCTTGTTAATGGCAAGTGGCAAGGCTGCAAGAAACACTTGACGTAGTGTCTCATGCTCTTTACAGGCTTCTGCTGAAGTGGTGGGGTACGCTTTCCTTGCGAGTTCCAACAAACGGATAGCAAAGATCCTGACGGTTTCATTCTTTCGCATTTTAGCAGTCATGTAATCATGTACTGCTCGTTCCTGTCTTACCCTGTCTTCGTTATTAAACAGATCAAGCAAGTTCTGTTTAATTTCTTCATAAGACTTATCCGCCTTATGGAGTTGATGGTAGAGGGCTAGGTATGAGGACTGTAAATACGAAGCCCAAGAGCCTCAACCAATCCTGTTTCTGTGTTGGGTACAGGACGTTGCAATATTCTTCGAATTCGCGGAAGAATACTTTTAGGTCCTGGTCTGTGTCAGGGTTAAATTTTGCTGGTGGCACAGCCTTGTTGGATTTAGGCTTGTTAAATAGTTGTGCCATCATTGCTATTGCTTGGGAAACCATAGCATTATGAGCCTGCTGAACTGCTAGACTCTCTTCTACGAATTCCCGGAATTGTTTATCCGTCATGTTATTAGTCGAGATACGGGGTGCTGGCGTAGGGTTCATACTCGGTTGTGGAAAAGGTATATACGTATGTATCGACGGTATTTGCTGTATTCCTCCGTCAACCTCATGAGCTACTGCTACGGACGGCTTCCTATCCTTGGGACGTACCGACCTTTCCGGTGATGTCGCAGTAGTTGGAACGGGATCAGCACGAGCTGATAATTGATCCATTATCATTTTATGTCTCTCCTCGAATCTTACTTCCATGTCACGCGAGTAACGTATAACACCCTCGAGCATAGTTTGTAATCTATCCACGGGTGGTAAATCGTGTATAGATGCATCCCGATGGTCATCCTCATGTTCTGGAGTGGAAGCAGCATTATTATTGAATGGCATATCAATTTCAATTAGCTGGTCCACTGTTGCTTTTGAGTCTTCAGGTTTTTCTGCCATTTTCCTTACCTTCGGTGTTTCCTCGCGCTTTTAAATGATCCTAGCAAGGTCGCCAATTTTTTCTCTGTAGGCAATTAGAGAAAATAAAGTTAATATATAGAACGTCTTAAATAGTTAGTACTCACAATGTTTCGTAGATATGGGTATTCAAATTGTATCGCCCGTTTTTCCTCTTGACACGGACGATGTTGTTGATATGAAGTCGCTCTCTGACGTATACGAACAAAAATTCTCAGCTCCGTAGTAAGGACTATTGGGATCACAAAAGAGCGGATGGCAGCATATGTACAATAACAAACCGTTTTTCAAAGTTGAAGGTGAATAAAATTCGGTAATAAAATTTTAGAATATTTATTCTTAGACAATGGGAGTTATGAAAGAAAGAATTCATTTTTTCAAAAGCAAAGATATAGAACGTATGAGAAGGTCTTGAGAAAAACGAAGGAACGGTTTGAATAGGGTTTTTGTGGTTATTGAAAACTGACGAGAATGTTAGCATTCAGAAGAATATCGCTCAACAAAGAAATCTCGTAATCAAGTATTTTAATTGAGGAATATGGAAAACAATGTTGTTGAAGGACGATGAGACGTTAATTAAGTTGATTATACAGTTCCCAATCCCGGAACTGTGGAAGAAAAATTCTTTTTATTTTATGTTTCTATTAAATTGCTTATATTTTATTTTCTTTCACTTTTCAATATATTAAATGAAATAAAAATGAATATATCTTACGCGAGGATTTTCCTGGTGATCGAAATTCTCGCTCAATTTGTAGACAACCGTAATATATTATTTTTACTTAGAGCCTTAATTAGGTAATAATTGTCAATAAGTTTTTATTTTGTTTTTAATACTTTTAGCAAAATAGTCTTTAATTTTAATCAAATAATATTCTACCTAAAATAGACAAATAAGAGAGTTAATGTTTACAAGAAAAGAAAAAGGATACATATCAGTAAGTTGTTTGTTGAAGAATCCTCCAGAGTGTATTAGACTGGATTGTAGTTTATGTTATTGAACCCTCTGAAAACCCTCTAGAGCTTCCCCTCTTTTCTTGTGATTATAGGCTTCTATGACAGCTTCCTGTGAAAAATATCATTAATAGTGACAGAACACCCGTTCTTACAATATATATATATATATATATATATATATATATATATATATATATATATATATATATATATATATATATATATATATATATATATATATATATATATATATATATATATATATATATATATATATATATATATTGAAATGGATAGTTGATGTCGCAATCTGTCTTCTCGAAAAGATGATCTCAGATCTTCTGTGAGTACAGCAGGATTACGCAAAAGAGCAATTTCAACGGGCACACAACAAGAACTTTTTCAGTAGTTCAAGGGTAAAGAAAACACGAAGAATGAATAAATGTGTTTTATTGGTACCCAATATTAAATGACGATGATGACAGAAATATATGAATGAAATCTTAACAACACGGTTGAGAACGTGGAGAGAGAAAGGCTAAGGAAAGAGCTTAACAGATTAGAGCTCTGGTTTGGAACTAACAACATAAAGTTCTTCCTTATAATGGAGGAATATGAAGAAACATAAGTATTTAACTCCTTGATAGTCGTTGATAAGATGTTGATTGTTGTGGGAGTAGTTCCGGACTCGGAACTGTAAGAATTATATAGAATTTTTATTATATAGATGAAAATATTATCGTGTAGGAAAAAGATAAGCGAATAATACATACGTGAAGCAAGTAGTTGATGTTGCTTCACTTGTTGATATAACGTCAATATCGAGAATGTCAATCCTTCTCTTTACAAGGTTATTTTATCAAAGAGTTTATGATGATAAAAAATGTTCAACGTGTATTTCAAAGTTTATGATGTTAATTTATATGTTTTACTTGTTATTTTATTATTATATACAGTTATCTGCAAAAAAGAAAAAACATTTAGATGTAAGACAAAAGAGAGTAAAAGTATAAAGTCACTCAGCATTTTTATTGTAGGGATGTTTCTCTCATCTTCTTCTTGAATTACACGTTGAACATTTTTTATCATCATAAACTCTTTGATAAAATAACCTTGTAAAGAGAAGGATTGACATTCTCGATATTGACGTTATATCAATAATATCCCCGCCGGGGAGCCACCCTTATCTTTAAGGAAAGTTGGTCAGTCTACATCACCGAGACCAACTTTGGTAAGGGGGTGTGAGCATCTTTCTAATGCTAATATTGTTAACAGGTAGATGTCATGTGGGATTCCCGATGAAATTATATTCTGAGAAAAATTGAAAAACAAATAGTAATTCAAGAAGAAGATGAGAGAAACATCCCTACAATAAAAATGCTGAGTGACTTTATACTTTTACTCTCTTTTGTCTTACATCTATTTGTTTTTCAATTTTTCTCAGAATATAATTTCATCGGGAATCCCACATGACATCTACCTGTTAACAATATTAGCATTAGAAAGATGCTCACATATATATATATATATATATATATATATATATATATATATATATATATATATATATATATATATATATATATATATATATATATATATATATATATATATATATATATATATATATATATATATATATATATATATATATATATATATATATATATATATCAGACTTGGGTCCAAATACAAGTACTTGTACTTTGGTACAAAAAAATTCAAGTACTTTTAAGTACAAGTTAAATTTTAAAAGTAAAAATTCTAAAAATTACTATTTATTTAGGGGGGGGGGGGGAAACAATATGTGTATCTGATCCTCATACCTAAGATTTGTCAAAAAAAAGTTCCCAGAATTTAGATAAATCTCACTTTATTATTATTATTATTATTATTATTATTATTATTTATTATTATTATTATTATTATTATTATTATTATTTTAAATTTTTTTTAAAAAAAAAAAATTTTTTTTTTTTTTTTTTTTTTTCTTATTCTTTTTATAGCGAAAATCTTTCAGGTGTTGGAAGCCTTAAAGAGAAGTGATTAAATGAAAAAAAAAGAAATGGATGAATGGAAGGAGAAGGCACCACAAAGAGCAAGTCTGGAGTTTCCAATATTCACATAAAATTCATAGGAAAGCAGGCTTCCCTTCTACTAGGGCAATGGAATGGTGACGGATTGTGAAAGGTTAATTAATTTGAGCACCTGCTGCTGTAGTACCTTTAGAAAAGAGATAATGTGACAACGTTATGTGACAGAGATAAAGGGTCAAATGGAGTTTGAAAGTAGGGGACAGTTTATTAGTCTTTTAGCCTAAGACTTAACCCTATTCAAAAGAAGAGACTGTACTCCATACAAGTGTGGATAAGACCCAATATAAGTGAAGCAACTTCAAAAAAAAAAAAAAAAAAAAAAAAAAAAAAAAATTCCCACAACCAAAACAGAACTTCCAGTTTCCTTGAAGCCATCTTAGCAACTGTTCTGTAATGAGATTTCCAATAAAATCTATGGTTAATGTTCAGACCAAGAATGTTTTTGCTCACAGGTGATATGGGAAAGTCGTTGAAAGAGATATGAGAGTTGAAGGTATTGTTTCTAGGGGAACGTGAAGTAGTGAGTTTTTAAAGAGTTGAATTTCACAAGGTTGAGGCGATCCTCTTTGAAAATTACATCCAGATCTGCAAAAATAGAATAAGAAAGGTGAAGTTTAGAAGCAACTCTAGATGCAAAAGAATGTACAGATTTGAAATGAATAGGAGAATGGAGAGTCGAGTCATGGGCATAAGAATGAACAGAGTTCAAAGTGCAGCTGAGAAGACCATTTATGAAAGCAAGAATAAAAAAATAAGAAACTGAGGAAATAATAGGAAAGGAGGAAGGAGGTCACTCCATCAACAAGTGCTGATATGGAATGATCTGAGAGAAAACTAGGCATGAGTATGCAAAGAGAAACAGGAAACCTAAAGGAAAGGAGTTCAGGAAGTAGGGATTTGTACAACACCCTGTTAAAAACTTTGAATTACCAACACTCAAGATTCCCCATTGTCCCTAATAGCAGAAGACCATATTTCATAAGATAGGTAAGTATGTCACCAGTTGAACTCAATCGTCGAAAGGAATACCAATGATCAGAAAGAAGGAAATGAGTCTCTAGATGATCCAGGAAATAAGAGTTGAGTAGAGTTTTAAAATATTATACAATATAAGTGAAGCTATAGGATGATAGTTTGAAGCATCCGAGCTACCCATCTTTGGCATCGGCTCAACAAATGCGTTCTTCCAGAATTGAGGAAAAGTTAATATTCATGCATATAGAGTAGACTCGAACAATGACAATTGATAGCTCAGACTTATACTCCCTCAGAACACGGAGAGGAATGCCATCTAGGCCACAAGCCGTAGATTGCTGAATCCTTCCCGATTAAGTTTAATCAAAGGTAAAGACATGGGACACATGAAAGAAGGAGTAGGAAGAGGAATGCAAGAACCATTCAGTATGGAATTAGATGAAGGAGTATTACCTACAGATCGTAGATGGAACATATAACTGAAATATTCTTAAAGGTGGGCAAGAAATCTTTAATCATTTGAGGATTCAACGGACTGTTCTTTCATCAGGGCTAAATACTCATTCAAGAAATTCATTATCATTTTGACCAGATGCATTCAAAATGTGCACTGTTTTTCGAACTAAAAATACACACAAAAGTGTCTTCAGTTGAATGAAAATATAAGAATATCGTCAATTCGCAAGTGTAATAATAGATAGATAATAGGTTTAAGCTTGATTGTTTCCTTGAAAATTTATAAGGAAAAAGAAGGGCTCCGTATTAGCGACTGTACGAGTTTATTTTCAGAACTTCAAAAATTTTCTAATGTTGTTATTATTGCTTTATCAGAGCATTTACCAAGAAGTTCAGGAAACCCTCTACCAAAAGGAAATTGTTCAGTTTTGGGGCTTCCCAACTCAAAACTCGACAGACTCATACCAAATGCAGGAGCATATTACTATTGAAATGCAGAAATATATTAGTCAATCTTGTATTTCTTAAGAAAGGGGTAGGGATATACAGATATATTGGAAAAATTCTGAAGAGATGTTTCTAATACTGGCAAAGCTACCAAAGAAATATTTTACTATTCTAGCATATTCTGCTCCTGTGAAAAGAATCTTCAACTTCACGGGAAAAGTCTTTCGCCCTGACAGATGGTGATTGATTAACAAAAAATTTGAAACCCAATGTTTTTGAATGCAACAGTAACTAGAATTATGGTTTTAATTTTTACGCTTGAGAAAGAACAATTTAAAAAAAGGCTTACAGAATTTATCAAAGCATAATTATTTTGAAATACTTTTTATACACTATATACTTTAATTAAATTTTTGTATATTTTACCAAATTGTTTAAAATAATTCAGAATTTAGAAATGGATCTCGATAGTAGTATATTATTTTACATATTAATAACTACAGTTCAAACTGTAAAAAAATTTAAATGTTCTTAAATACAATCCATTTTTCCTCTACTTGTACTTGAACAATTCTGATGTGTACTTGTACTAAAGTACAGTGGCCTGTACTTGGACCCAAGCCTGATATTTAATTTATTTATATATATATATATATATATATATATATATATATATATATATATATATATATATATATATATATATATATATATATATATATATATATATATATATATATATATATATATATATATTACTTCATACGCCGAAGACATAACTATTGCCACAACCCACCAAAACCTCAATACAGCAACAACAATCGCACAAGACTACTTAACACTAATCCAAACATGGCTGAGAGGAAAACCGTATGACGGCATCCCCAAACAAATCCTCCATAACCCTCATAACAACAGACAAACACCTATCCAACACCCACCCACAAGTTCTCCTAAACAACACTCCAATACCCCTCAACAAAATTCCAAAGATTCTCGGCCTAACCTTTGATACCCACCTCACTTTCACCAAACAAATCCAAAATACCACCTCAGCCGCAAACAGAAAACTCAACATCCTCAAAACAGTGGCCAACACAGACATAAACAACAACATTCAAACCTCAATTGCCATCTACAAACAATTTATACGCCCCACCATCAACTATGCCTCCCCCAGTCTGGCACCCCCAGCTCTCCAATCAAAACTTAATGACACTTCAAATAACGCAAAATAGAGCCCTCCGCACAATCACCGGCTGCACATCCACAACCCCTCAACAACACCTACATAATGAAACCAAAATACTACCTTTAAAGAACCACCTCGAAATGATAGGCACTCAATTTTACGCAAAAACCTGTCTACCCACACACCCATGCCACAATACTCTCCTCCAACCTACCAAACACAGACTAAAACAACCTCCATCATCCACTGGTACCTTCTACAAAAAAATCCTAAATCACATCCCCCCACCTCCCCAATACCACAACAACCAAACATATTCACACTCAACTAACGCATTCCTACTTGACCAACAGACAACCAAACAACATCCTTGACAAACCCCCTCCTGAAATAAACCCCGACTTCAGCAACCTCCCAAGACACTCACAAATCTCATTAGCAAGACTGAGATGTGGGCACCACCCAAACTTACAACAATACAAACATAAATTCAAAATAAACCAGACAACATCTCCCACTTGTACCAGATGCGGAGAAGCCCCGGAGACCGAGTCACACTTTCTATTACACTGTCCTTCCAACTCTCGCCCTAGAATCTCCTGTGGCATCACTACCTTGAAAGATCTCTGGACGAGGCCGACTGCGGCGGGCGGCTTCATTGGCGAAGTGTGGCCACCTCAGGATGGGGTGAGAAGTTAAAAAAAAAAAAAAAGGTATATATATATATATATATATATATATATATATATATATATATATATATATATATATATATATATATATATATATATATATATATATATATATATATATATATATATATATATATATATATATATATATATATATATAAGGATCGCAAGCCTTTAACTGTTGAGGAAATGTATGAAGATTTTAGTCAGGATCATGCCAACAAAACTGTTACAATGGAAGCACATCCAAATTTACCTGGTCCTTTAATGGCATCCTTTCATCCTTGCAGGTATGGTAGAAATAATTAAGTTTTGGTGGTAGTTAGTCTGAGGTAAAATAATTCAAATTGTTTTATCTTGAATTTGATAGTTTAATTTCCAATATAATATAAACTCAGACAAAATTAAAGTATTACATGGAAATTAGTATTAGGCGGTCGATTATGCCATTAGGTTTAGGTTGTATTGGGTTTATAGTGATCCCAATGGAACAACACCGGTTTATTTAAACAATGTATCAACAAACTTAACCAGTGCACATCATGCGCATTCTTAGTGCATACCACCCAAACTCAGTACAGAACATTATCAGTTTGAGTACAAATAGGGCTTCAAAGAGTTCCATAGTCATGCAAGTGTGTAAAAATAGCAGTGTCTTTGTCTTCACTTGTCCCAAAGTGCCTGAAAAATGGACAGAGGAATTTGCGATTACATTATCGGAAACTGGCCTCCAAGAGATTAATGACTGAGTGATTGTGATCATTCACTTGACAGTGCGTCATATCCTCCTCTGTTCAGGGCAGTTGGCAACTACCATAGAAGACAAGATTAGGGTGCATAATGGCTACAACGGGGAAAGATAGCAGATTTCTCCATCTGAAATTTTTTTGAGATCAGTTCTAAGCGAACATTCATCTACAAAGCTTGCTCCTGGAATCAGACTTGTATCCATTTCCAACTATACCGTTCGAAGAAGACTGTTAGACGGGCTGCCACCGATTCTGTTCTCGCCAAGGTACATCTAGTTGCCCGATTGCATTTTGTATATTGCTTTGGAAATTGAGCAATTGCGCAGTTGTGTAATGTATATTTCATTGATGAGTCATTGTTCGCTCAACATGTACCAGATGGACGTCAGCGAGTGTGGAGACGTCCAAGAGAGAGCTTTACCACTTTCATAATTTCTCCTAAGGTGGTGTGTGCTGCTGTAAGTTCAGGATCCCTCATGGAGTTGCGTATACTGGACAGGGCGAACTCTCTCTATTTTTATCTTCCCTTTTTGGTGGAAGCGTGATCTCAGTCGGCCATTGCAAAAAAAAAAAAAAAAAAAAAAGGAAGGACCGCTCTCGCCTCTCTAACTACTGTCCTTTTCCTTTAACATTTAGTTCTTTCTTAAGTTTTTTAATTCTGTTCCTCAAATGAAGATCTGGAAACTCCCTAATTCTTTTTGTTTCCGATAGCCAGTATGGATTTCGTAAGGAACCCTCATCTAATGATGTTTTTACTCATATCTCTGACTCTTGGTCCGCTGTCTTCAGCAAATTTGAAAATTTGTTGCTCTGGCACTAGACATTTTGTAAACCTTTAAAAAGGTTTGGTATAACACTTTGGTATCGAATCCATTTTCGGTATCCATCCTTCCCTTCGATTTCCTTTTCGGTCGTTCTATAGCATCGGTTTTCAACGTCCACGGTTCATATTTTAAATCTATTAATTTATTAATAGTGGTGTTTTTCTTGTTTTTCATATCCCAACTCTTTCTCAACTTTTCACTAATAACCTTCCCTCTATTACTTCATCACCCTTCCACTCGATATCCACTTCTTTATTATTACTTTCATTATAAAAGAGGTCCAACTTAACAGCAATTAATTGACACTAGTAGGGTGGCTAGGGAGCAGCACACCTGTGATTTTTCTTGAATTTTTAATTGGGGAAAATAAAAAAAATGTTTTCAATGCCTTTGAAATTCAGTTCCTCTATTTTTCTACTCTACATAATCTTCAATACAATTATGACCTCATCAAAAACGCACAAATCTAGCCTTCACCTTTCGTTAATTTTCTCTGTTTCTTTTGCTTGTGATCTTTCTTTGAAGGATAGCATTACTTCTCGAAACAAGCTTGCAAGAGGTTGAGTGTTCTGAATAAACTTTGAAATTTCTTCATGCTTCCCCAAGTTGTTTGTTCTTAATAGGGGTGTTGTTTTCCCCTGTGTAGAATATTCCTCACACTTCTGGGATGATTCCACTCTCATAGCCAGTATGGGGCCTAGCAAGACTTTTCATCTTATCAACTGTTTCTCAATAACTCTTTCCTGTCTCTTTCTGCCCATCGAATTATTACGTCGTTCTCTCTATACTATCACTATTACAATGGACACTACTCTTCTGAACTTTCCCATTGCATACCTCCTCCATTGGGAAGAGATCGTGCGACACGCCTTTCTACACATTCTCATCCTTTCTATGCTCAACTCACTGACCACAGACTTAACTGCTATACTTAATTTTTCATGTGCTCCACTGGTAAAGTCTGAAACTCGCTCCCTTTATATCCCTTTTCAAGCGTCGAGTATTGGCACTTGTCTACCATTAATTTGAACCTTCCACAGAATTTTCCAATTAGTGAAAGTTGGTAGATCTCCAGCCTTTACCCTCCAGAGAAGATACATATAAAAAATCTACTTTTTCTTCTTCCCAATTTTTCAGTTGTTTTTACCATGTTTTCATACCAGGCCTTCACTGCGCTACTTTACCCATATACAGTTAGTTTGTTTTAGGGGTTCCGAGTGAACATGTGGCTCAGTTTTTTTTTATCTTGATGTTAAGCAGTTTGAACATCTGTTGAAATAATTTATTTACTGTAGAGCCTTTTTTTTTCCATACACTGTCTTCTTAAGCTTCCATATACTTTTACAATGAGATTTTCTTAGGGGTTTCAAGTAAAAATGTCACTATTTTCTTACCTTGAAGATAAGCAGTGTGAATATATGTTATTTTGCATTCCTAATTGAAATAATTTATTGTATTGTAGCGGACTTTATATGAGTCAACACTATATATATATATATATATATATATATATATATATATATATATATATATATATATATATATATATATATATATATATATATATATATATATATATATATATATATATATATATATATATATATATATATATATATATATATATATATATATATATATATATATATATATATATATATATATATATATATATATATATATATATATATATATATATATATATATATATAAGGCCAGACGCCTACTAATGTTCCACCAGAGTTAGGGGGAAAGTCGGGAACATGGTCAAATCAAAGGTCGACATGACCTGATATATATATATATATATATATATATATATATATATATATATATATATATATATATATATATATATATATATATATATATATATATATATATATATATATATATATATATATATATATATATATAATATCAGAGGTGCGCGCGCAAATTTTAAACTTTAAGAGTGCAAATTGGAAAAACTTAGTGCGCAAGCGCAAAAGCGCGCATTTTTTCAAAAGTTTAGTCCGCAAATGCAAAAGTGCACATGGCAAAAACCCATCTTCCATCAACTACTGAACGACCATCTTTTAGTTGAGTGAGTTTACATGTATCATTCTTAACCAGATCCTTAATTTCTTCATCCATTACTTTCTTCCAGGGAAATGAATCAGAACTTGCCATAGCTTCTTCATAAGATTTTGGGATACAAGTCATTCTATAACAATAATCCTATTGAATAATTAACATTTAATAAATTTTGATCCATATCATCATCATAGTCTTCAAGATACTTTGGCTTATTTCTCTGTCTCTTTAGGATATCTGTTTTCATATTCTTCATTTTCACCTAATTTTCATTTTCTTCTATAGATCCATATTCTTGAGTCCTTGGTCTTGTATATTCATATTCAAATTCAGATGTTTCTTCTTCTTGTCCAAATTTTTCTGTAAATTTGACACATCTTACTTTCTTAATATTGTTCTGCTCAGGAAAATATACAAGATATGCTGGGCTTTCATTGTCATACCCAACAAAAATTCCTTGTTTACTGTGTGCATCTAATTTCTTTTTCTCCTTGTGAGTATGCATAACAAACTGATCCAAATACCATGCATATTACTTAAATTTGATTTTCTTCCTGTTATTAATTCATAAGGAGTTTTACCTGTCCTTGAATGATAACACCTATTGCGAATATACGCTGAAGTTTTCACTGCATATGTCCATAATTTTTTAGGCAACTTAGCTTCCAATAATAAACATCTTAGCCATATCAAAAAGAGTTCTCCATGTACGCTCAACTTTTACCATTTTGATGTGGTGAATATGGTGCTGAAAATTCCTGCTTTATACGATTCTTTATGAGGAGTGATTTGAAGTCTGCAGAGGTAAACTTAGTACCATTATGACCTCAACCTCTTTACAGTTCCATATGGGGAAATATCTGCTAGAAATTTTTCTGTTGCAGCAATCGTATCAGTTTTACTCTTCAATAAATATATAAAAATTGCACCAGAATAATCATCCACAAAAGAAATAGCATATTTAAAACCATCTCTTGCAACAGGGTCAATAGGACCTGCTAAATCACAATATACTAATTCTAATATACCAGTAGTATATTTTTCAGCTTCTCTATTTCTAATCTGAGTCATTTTGCCCAAAGCACAAGTACTACAATCAAAATTTTCTTTACTAAGTATATTCATACCATTTACTACACTTTCAAGTTTTAAAACATCTTGAACATTACAATGGCCCATAATTTTATGCCAATCTTGCAAACTATAAGAACCCATTTTCTTAATACCAATATTGTTCAGGAAATATAAACCTCCTGTCTTCTTAATATTAAATACTGTACCATCAGGTGCTACTAATTCAGCAAATTTTGGTGTAAAATTTATAGAAACTCCATTCTTCGCAGCTGCCTGCACTGAAAATATATCTTGGTTTATACGATGGTACACAAAGAGCATTTTTCAATAAAATACTATGACAAATACAATTAACATCACATTTTGATACTTTAGCATGGCCTTTACCAATTGCAGCCTTATTCATCCTGCTGCCATCGGCCAATTCAATAAAATGATTTGAGGGATCAAAGTTTTCTTCAAAGCTAATAAATTTTGATTCATCACATAAAATATGTGAGGTAGCTCCACTATCTACTAATAGATTACTTGGTGTGTGTCCTACATTACCCATTTCATTAATTATAAATGCATAAGAATGACTCTCATCACTTTCGCAATCTTAGCGGAATTATTTTTTCTACAAAATTCTGTATCATGGGTTTGTGAATTACAATTAACACACCATCTTTTATAATACTGCCTATATCCCCCTCTTCCTCTATAAGCTTGGTAAGATTGCTTAGTAATCTGATGATTATTTAGTTTTTTCTCTGAACATTCAAATTGCTTGTGTCCTACTTTTCCACAAGAAAAACATTTCACATAACCTTTTTCTATCTTTTATCTTCATAACATTTTCTTCTGGCTTAATATCTGTCTGTTGGCTCTTTACTGTCTCTTCAAAACTTCTTAGAGCTACTTTAAATTCACTAAATGTCATGGCTTTCTCTTTCTGAATAATTACCGTCGAAAAAGTTCTGTACCCTGAAGGTAGGCCTTTCAAAACCATAGCTATAAGTAAACTATCACTTACAGTTTCACCAGCTGATTTCAAAAATGTAGCTGCTGTCTCTGCCCTTAAAATGTAATCAGTAACATCTTCATCACAGCCTAATTTCAATGAGGTTAGCTCTGTATATAAAGCTATAACTCTAGGCTTACTGCTACCCAAATAGTGATCATGTAATATTTTCAAGGCTTTCTTGCCATCATCCTTAGCATCTCTTATGATAAGGGATAAACTTCTATCATCTAGGACTAACACTAACTCTGCAAAAAATTTTGCCTTATCATCGCTATCACATCAGCTGTAGAATCATTTATCATGTGCAGCAAATATTGCAGCCTTAAATGTCCTAAGAATTTATCTTCTGACAACTCTTATTTTTCTACATTGCCATTGAAATACAAACACTTCAGCCCATAACCTGTTGTTATTTTATTTGTCATGATGGCAGAAATATAAATGATAATGTTACATAGGGCAGGATACAGAGAAATACAGCTACTTCTTACGTAGACCTTTATTTACATGCCTACCACATAGTAAAGTACCTGCTACAATACACGAGATAATGAGATTACAATTATTATTACATGGGTAGTCTACATGATGGAATATAATATTTACTGAATGGTAACCAAAAAAATATTTGGACATTTTATTAATAAAGCATATACTTTCGGTTAACTCTTAGCAAGCTGGATGACCATATATACCAAAAACTAATTGGTTAGTAGTATAGCCTTTTGATTAGCAACTATTTTTTTTACATGACAAGTGATAAGGTTAATTATTGTGATACCACTTGAATCAGCTAACATCACTTTCTCTTTCTTCCTCCACCAGGATGCAATTTCCATATTACCTTCTAAATATTTCAACAAAAATTCCATCCCTTATTAATTCCAGCTATTTTTTCACACTTGTCATTTCTCTGCACCAGTAATCGTTATCTCTGTTTCAAAAAATTCTGCAAAAAAATTCCCTTCTTTCTTGAATTTCAGTCTATTATATAATCCAAGAAGAATGTTCTCAGAGCTCCAAAAATATTTGTTTATTTTTTCAAAACTTTTTGTAATTTCCTGTCATTTTATTCTTCACTCTCTTCGCTCCAGTATTGTTAATTGTCATGTTTATTATAACTAATAATATTCTCACTTCCATTTCCTCAAAATCCATATCTAAGACGTCCTTAAAACTTTCAAGACTGGAAATAGTGATACAGGCTTAGGAACAGATAGGGTCCTCTTATACCTTTGAAAAAACGGACAATTTTCACACTTCCTATTTAAATCTTGTAAGATTTTGTTTTTTTCCTGTTAAATATCTTTCTACTTTTATTATTATTTTCAGAAAGTTTCAAAAAAAATTTCATAGTTACCTTGTCCAAATTATAAATATAAATTGACAAGTTTCTTTCATCCTATTTTTCCATCCTTTTCATAACTATCAATATTATTACGTAGTTTCTGCGCTCTAATAAACCAATTCTTATATGGTTCTACACATTGTAATGCATTTTACTTTTACATTTACTAAATTTTTCAAAATTATCTTTATTCTCTCTATTTTAATTGTAAAACTCAGATTTCTCACAATTTTTCATCCCATCCATCAAGGTACATCCCGCTTACTATTTTTGTTCTTATTTTTATTCATTTTCCATTCAGTATACATGTAATATTAAAAATCTTTATTGTTTGATATTCCCTTTTCACCAAACATTAATGTTTTATCTGACTTCTGTTTCTTTCCTTCATGATTCTCACTTCTTTTGCCAATAGTATCATCATTATCACTGTTACTCACAACTCTCCACATACTGACTTGTTTCCCTGTATCTAGTATATCATCCATTCCCTTTAACTAGGAATCATTCTTCACTTTTACCATTTGAATCAGCTAACATCACTTTCTCTCTCTTAATTAGTTTATTTTTTCAACTTTCTGAAAAATACTTTGCCAGGTTAATTTTTGATTTGCATATAAAACAAACCATTCTTTATTTGTTTCTGATGCAAATCGAGATCGTTTATTTAAAGGTTTCACCCAACGCCTGACTTCTTCTTCCCATAACTTAGGAACATTTCGGAGGAACAAGAATTCAATCTTGATGACCCTCATATATATATATATATATATATATATATATATATATATATATATATATATATATATATATATATATATATATATATATATATATATATATATATATATATATATATATATATATATATATATATATATATATATATATATATATATATATATATATATATATATATATATATATATATATATATATATATATATATATATATATATATATATATATATATATATATATATATATATATATATATATAAAACGCCTATTCTCTCTATTATATTTGGGTACAATTTGTAGGTGGTTGCATTTGACATTTCGCATACACACATTATATATATATATATATATATATATATATATATATATATATATATATATATATATATATATATATATATATATATATATATATATATATATATATATATATATCGCAAACCATTCATCTTAAAAGTGTTTAAAAAATTTAATTTTTGTTACTTACAAAAGCATAACATAAAATAACATAAAAATTAAAACATAAAATAAGCTTTCTTTCTTTCTTTCCATGCTTAAAAAAGTGCAATTTTATTAAAAGTTTATTAAATATTTTTTTTTTAAATCCTTGATTCTGTTCATTGACAATGACTTAAATTAATTGTTAGTTTCATTTAATAACAATATATGAAAAAAAAATTTCAAAAATAAAAAAAACAATTACGCATGTTTCAAAAATTTTTCTTTGTTTTTTTTAATAACTTTTTAAACTATAACTCACTAGTTAAAATATTTTAAATCCTCGTATTTTTATGCAT
>SEYY01024658.1:7500-13665 GCA_009176605.1 Armadillidium nasatum | reverse complement strand
TATATATATATATATATATATATATATATATATATATATATATATATATATATATATATATATATATATATATATATATATATATTATATTTTTTGAAGGATGATGTCAGATATTGAAACAGATTCCAGTGTCTCAGAATACATTCCTGAAAGTGAATCAGGTGAAGAATCAGACGAAATTCCAATTTCTATCAGGTATATTAATTACCATTTGCTATATCATACGTCCCCATCTCTTCTATCTCGACCATGTTTCAACCCCCTTCTTCACATCACTACCTGAACACCATCCTTCCATCTAATCTTCGGTCCTCACCAACCTGGTGATTTATATTCTTGCATAACTATTGCCTGTACACTCTATTTACATACCCTAGCCACTCTTAACTGTCCTCTCTCCTCAAATTCCAATATGCTTTCCATCCCCCAACTCTAGCTTCACATTATCGTTCCTTATTCTGTCCAGTCTCATTTTTCCAATCTTCAGTCTCAACACTTTCATTTCACATGCTTGTATTTTGCTCTTTGCGATGGTGTGAAGTGCACAAACCTCATGACTATAAGTAAGTATGAGCCTCCGTATGCTGGCCTGTTATATAATATTGATTTAATCTTCCCTGGCATGCTGTATTCCATGGGCAATGGGTACAGTGAGGCAAAAGCTCCATGGAACCTACCAATTTTATGACCCACTTTGAATATTTTTTTTGACCTATTTAGACACTGCGAGATACTCAAACTGGTCCGTTTGTTTCAGCATTCTATCCTCTTCTCATATGCATCTCTTCACACTCTCTAATCACCAACATAGCCTCTGTTTTTCCTACTTATCTTCATGCCCTTTGCACTCAATGTATCATCTTAAACACGTCAATAAACCTCTGCAGGGACTCCTCAGTCTCCGAGATCAGCGCATAATCGTCTGCATACCAGAAAATCTCATCATCATCCCCCTCCCCTCTCCCTCACCAGACTACCGCAGTAGTCTATAAAAAATGAATCTTTCCCTATTTCACCCCCTCGTAACTTCGAATCATTTGTTATCTTCCATCTTTGTTTTCACTATACACAACTACTAGTATTGCTGCTCCTTATCGACCTTATCAGTTTCAGCGGTATCCCATATTCCCCATTTTCCAGAATATCCCATAAAATTCTCTTCGGGACACAGTTGAATGCCTTCTCCGAATAAACAAAGGCCCAAGTATGCTCTCTTGTTAAATTCATATTTCTTCTCACATAACCATTTTGAGTGCAAAAATCAAGTAACCGTTGATCTTCTCAGACTTAAACCATGCTGCCATTCATCCGGATTATATTTATCTCGTTCTTCTTCTCTCCAGAATCCTCTCATTACCTCTTTATAACATGTGTCATCAGAGAAATTCTTCCATAGTTCTTGCAATTCGTTTTATTTCCATTCTTAAATATAGGGCATATTATCGATTCATTCCAGTCCACGGGTATTCTCCAGTCTCTCCAACACCTGTTCGTTATTTTCTTCATCCAAAACATTCCCTTCTCACCCGCACCCCTCAATATTTCTGCCAGTATCATGTCTTCACCCGCTGCCTTATCATTTTTTTTTTTTTTTTCCATCACATCTTTTACCTCTTCAAGTGTATTTGGCCACTCTTCCTCTCCCATCGCTTCTTACATCACCTCTCCAAGCTCATCCTCCTCTATATTGTTTGGTACATTTAGCAATAGGTTGAAATATTCCTCCCATCTTTTATTTGTGCTTAATTAAGAATATTTAATTTCTTTATATTGAGCTAGAACTGAAATAAAGCAAACTACGATCATAAAAAATTAAAATATTTTAAACTTAATATTAGGTGTACATTATACTTTTCCATATTAAGAGTGCTAAAAATGCAGCATTATTATATTAAAAAAGCCTGCCTGGTATTGTACAGAGTAGAGTTGAAAGGGGTGGACCCACTTTGAAAAAAAAAATTTTTCCACACTGGGTTTTTTCACAATTAAATATAAATGACATAGGTATGAATAAACTAATAACATTTTCTCTTTATATAATTGTGTAAACTCATTTGATATATATATATATATATATATATATATATATATATATATATATATATATATATATATATATATATATATATATATATATATATATATATATATATATATTGAGGGGGTGATTTTTGTGAGGGAGATGAAGTAGAGTATGGAATACGAGAAAGGGAGAAGGTGTTGGCAGGCTTGAGGGATATTTGGAAGAGCGGAAGGTTGACAAGAGAAGTGAAGAAGAAAATGTTTGAGGGATGCTGTGTTCCGGTTGTTATGTATGGGAGCGAGGTGTGGCGGTTAAATGCGAGAAAAAGGAAAAAGTTAAGAGGTTTTCGAAATGAAAGGTCTGAGAGCGGTATGTGGTGTAAGTAGAAGGGATAGAGTTAGGAATGTGAGAATAAAGGAGCAATGTGCTTGGGGAAGGCGTATGGTTGAGAGAGCTGAGCAGAACATGCTGAGGTGGTTTAGGCATGTTTGTAGGATGAATGATGAGAGATTAGCTAAAAAGGTGTTTATATCGGAAGTTGAATGTGTAAGAGGTAGGGACGGACCTAGGGAGGTTAGGTAAGTGGGATCAAGGAGTTATTGAGGGATAGGGAGTTGGAATTGGAGGAGAGTTTACGGTTGACGGAGGACAGGAATGAATGGAAACGATTGGTGAGGAGATGAATGCTGTTAAGTTGTGACTTGTGGTAGTCAACACCACACGTTTGTGGGAAAAGTTGCGTATATATATATATATATATATATATATATATATATATATATATATATATATATATATATATATATATATATATATATATATATATATATATATATATATATATATATATATATATATATATATATATATATATATATATATATATATCCTTAGGTACACACTTCAGTCTTCAAAAGGATTATCACATATACGGGGTAGTGATGCCATGGCAAAGGAATCAAAACATTGTGAGCTAAAACAACCAGAGCTTTTAACCAGTACACGCCTGAGAAAGTACGTTGCTACAGTATCTCAAATTATGAACCTCAAAGAAAATGAAATGGAGTGGCTGACCTCTCATTTAGGCGACGATATAAGTAGAAACAGAAATTTCTACCGTCTGCAGGATTCGACCATTGAGTTAACAAAAATAAGTAAATTATTAATCGCCATTGACGAAGGACACGCTCATAGAGTAGCTGGGAAAAATTTGGATACTGTAAATGAGGAGATATCGCTTTCAAATTTGCTTACAGACAGTGATGAATCTAATCACATCAAAGGTAAGAAATCGGGTAATAAGCATTCGATTAAATTGGAAAAGGTTGCTGATAATAACGGATTAGTAGCAGAAAATATGGCAAGTGGAGAGATGTTGCTAGAGAAGGAAGATGATGCTGAATGCAGTAATAATTTGGATATTGTAAATGAGGAGATAACGCTTTCAAATTTGCTTACAGACAGGATTGAATCTAGTCACATCAAATGTAAGAACTCGAGTAATAAGCATTCGATTAAAATGGAAAAGGTTGCTGATAATCGCGAATTAGTAGCAGAGAATATGGCAAATGGAGAGATGTTGCTAGAGAAGGAAGATGCTGAATGCAGTAATTATGCAGAACTAACAAGAAAAGGGCAATAGTAGAGAGATGTTATTAAAGAAGAAAGAAGTGTTTGAATGCAGTGATAAAGCAGCTTCAAAAAGAAGTTTCGTTAGTAGCATGAAGGTGAAAAAGGAAGGGGTTCCTGATTACAGTAACGTCACTGTAGCAAGTAGTAGTGGCTCACAAGATCTAATGCTCCATTTGCAATCGCCGTATTTAGCACATCAAATGCCACATCTGATATTCCGAAACCAGCATTTCAGTTTTCGGATGCTTATTTATATGTACGAAAAGTAAAATTGTTGCCTCAGAAACATTTAGAGATATAGGAATCTCTCCTTCACGCTACTATAAAATACCCGATAAAAAGAATTGAGACAAAAATATTTAATTTTACTCAAGGATTGTCAAATATTAGCATTCCAAATATCGCTAATGGTGCTTTACCACAGAAAGTCATAGTCGGTATCGTAGAACACGAAGCATATTCTGGTCATTTTAAAAATCTCCTTTTAAATCCACCCATTTTGGTCTCAGATGTATAAGCCTTTATGTAAACGGTCAAGCTTATGGTTCGAGACTATGAAATGTTGTACAATGGGGAACATTCTTTGTGTTCACGCCCCTTTTACGATTTAATTTCAAATACTGTTTCTTGTAATGATAATGGAACGCGCATTGACTTGATTTCATATGTTAAAAACAGTAACTTGTATGCTTACGACCTAACGCCTGACCTTTCTGCTTGTAATGGTTTTCATCTCAATATTGTAAGGAAAGGAACATTAGGACTGATTTTAACTTTTGGTAAAGCTCTGACAACAACAACTAAGTATACAATCAGTAATTGTATACTTCATTGAGATTGACCGGATCTTCTTCGAAAACACGCAACTCAAACCTTCATCTCTCCTTAATATTCTCGGTGTTTCTTTTTCTCGTGATCTTTCTTGGAAAGATCACATTACCTCAGTTCATTGAGATTGACCGGGTAAGAAATATCATATTGAATTATTAATAAAGATGGATGAGGAGGAGATTCTTTACATGTTTAGAAATCAAGGAAATTCATAGGTGTATTTTCCTGCGACGAGCTCCCATCAGTGAAAATGAGTCCTAATACAGCTCTCATTTTTAATACATTACCAAGAACTATGAATGAGGGTCACTGGATTTGTATTTTTTTTTTTTTTTTTAATAAAAATTTTATTTTATTGATTCTTTGAAGTTAGATTTTGTGCTAGAAGAATATTATGTGATTACATTTTTTTTAAAATAATGATGTTAGAAATATTAAAACAATGCCTTTCAATGTACAGTCGTCAGCAGATTTTCGTTACTATTAAGCTGGAAATAAGTATTTATATAAAACAGAGATCATTTCAGGATCAGCCAATCACAGTTCAATTAAGCCCCGCTCAATGTTTTTATTTTATTTTTATTCAAAATAGAGCTTTTATGAAATGATCTCCATTTTTTATATATATTTATTTCCAGCTTAATAGGAACGAACTTCTGCTGACGACTGTACAACCTCAAAATTCAAACTTATGTGAAATTTATTCTGTATATTTTACATTAAATTTTTTAAACAATGTGCCTTTTGAAAAATTTGTAAATGTAGTTAATGCTAAAAACCTATATTTAAATGATTTCGAAATTGTAAATAAAGTGTAAAAATCGGTGAAATAATGTTTTCATATATATATATATATATATATATATATATATATATATATATATATATATATATATATATATATATATATATATATATATATATATATATATAGCCCTCTAACTATCGTCCTATTTCTTTAACCTCCGTTCTTTCTAAAGTTTTCGAATCTATCCTTAACAGAAAGATTTGGAAACATCTCAATTCTTCTAATCTTATCTCAGATCGCCAGTATGGCTTTCGAAAGAAACGCTCTACTGGTGATCTTCTTTCCCTTCTCTCTGACTCTTGGTCCTCCGCTCTTCGGCATTTCGGTGAATCTTTTGCTGTGGCGCTGGACATATCGAAAGCTTTCGATAGAGTCTGGCACAAAGCTTTGATTTCCAAACTTCCCTCTTTCGGAATCTATCCTTCTCTCTGTGACCTTCTCTCTGATTTCCTTTCCGGTCGTTCTATAGCAACTGTTGTAGACGGCCACCGTTCATCCTATAAATCTATTAATAGTGGTGTTCCTCAAGGATCTGTCCTATCCCCAACACTTTTTCAGCTTTTCATTAATGACCTTCTCTCTATTACTTCATCTCCTATCCACTCATATGCTGATGACTCCACCCTTCATTAGTCTTTTCATTTTGAAAGACGCCCCTCCCAGCAACAGTTAATAGAGGCAAGGAGGGTGGCCTTGGAGCAACTAACCTCTGATCTATCTCTCAATTCAAATTGGGGCAAAGAAAACATGGTCGCTTTCAATGCCTCAAAAACTCAATTTCTTCATCTCTCTACTCGACACAATCTTCCACACAACTACGATACCTTCTTCGAAAACAAGCAACTCAAACCTTCATCTCTCCTTAATATTC
>SEYY01024658.1:0-2500 GCA_009176605.1 Armadillidium nasatum | reverse complement strand
ATTATATTATAAAAAAAAAAAATTTAAAACTCAAACTATAGTATAAAAAAAAAAAAAAAAAATTTCTCACGCGAGATGAATCCGGCCTATCCTTTTGGATTGGCCGGAATTTCTTTTTTTGATTGCGGTTTGGTAAATTAAGAAAAAATAAAAATTGAGTTATAATAAAAAAATCTATAAGAAAATGGATGAATTATTATCAAAAATAGTTAGTTTAAATGTCGAATTAATAAAATTAAATAAATGCATAATGAAACAATATGATAATAAAAATATTAAAAATTATTTTAACGTGCCTTATAAAAATCAAGAAACGGATCCGGATATTTATCAAGTATAAACAACGTGACGATGATATATCTTATATCGAATATCCGTTAATTAAAAAATTTAATAAAAAATTCTATATTTAAAAAATCTTATAGAATAAATTATATAGAGAATACTGGGATTTATATTTCTTATATATAAAATATTTTGTTAAATTAATATTAGTTATCGAAAAATAAAAAATAAATAGATAGGTGCATCTAAGAAATTTTTTTATAAGTATTAATTTTATTAAGCATAAAAAAATTCATATTTTTGATATCTATAAAAAATTTTGTAAAATTAATATTAACGAAGTTATATTAGTTTAAACTATAATGTTTTATATTGTAAATACACTAGAAGTTTTAAATTTAAGGTTTTAGAAGTGATGTCGTATCCGAGTGGATAGAGTCTTGGTCTAGAACGTAAAAGCTTCGGGTTCAATCCCAGACGGATACAAGTTTTTTTAAATGAAATTTAATTAAGAGCAAAGAATGATAAGAAGAAGAAAAACAGTGCACTTCGAGTGCACTAAACAGTAAAGAACGACAACAACAAAAATTAAACGTCATAGCTTTGAGGTAGAAGGAGTTCTAAGGATCATTAAACAATAATAATGATAATCTGTATCTAGCTAAGTTATAAAGTAATGACGTCACAAAATATTTACTTCAAAATAAATCTTAGGTAACTAAAAATATGTTTTCAATTTTTTTCCTGGAAATCTGGAAAAAATATCCTGGATGAAAAAAAATGCCTTCCGATCTCAAATTCGCAATTTTTTTCAGAGATTCGTATAGAACATAGCGAGATCGGAAAAGTTGTCAAAAAACATTTACACTTTTCAACTTCCTTCATTTTTAAAACAATATTTTAAATTTAATTAATTATAACTATATTATAAAAAATCTACGGATTTTTTCAAAATTTAAATGTTTAATATCTGGTTCTATTTAACATAGAAAGATAAATGAGGTATAGATTTATAGGTTTTCGGGTACGAGGAACTCGAATTTCATGTTATTTATAATGTAGTTTTATTAGAGAAAAAGTTGCTAAATATTTTTTTAAATATTTTAAAAAATATAGAAATTTTAAAAGAGAGCAAAGTTGAAGGGCTCTATGAAATTAAGGAAAAAATATTTTCTCTATAATAAATATAGAAATCTATAATGAATAAAAATAAAAAGAAAGTCACCTTTTCACAAAATAATTATATTTACGAGATGGATAATTATGATAGAACAAACGATGAGCTAACTTCTATAATTTTAGATAAAGAACGATTTTCAAGAAGAATAAAAGATTTAGAATTAAAATTAGCTCCTTTTTTAAAATCAAAGATGAATAACGAAAATTCAAAATTGACTTATAATAAAAAAATCTATAATAAAATGGCAAGATCTGAGAAAGTTGAAAATTCAAAATTGACTTATAATAAAAAAATCTATAATAAAATGACAACTTGTGAGATCTGTAATACTAAAATTAAAAATTTTAAAATTCATGTAAGAAGTAATAAACATATGAAAAATACAAATCAATCATTGCTTAATTTGAATTATTTTGATGATAAAAAGAAATTATGCTCAATGTGTAATAAAAGTGTTCTAAACCTTAAAATTCACGAGAAAAGTAAGATTCATCAAAGAAATTCAATGCAATGTGATTATAAAAATTGTCGAGAAGGAATTCAAGGTAATTTTAAAGCTATTGTTACAAATATAAATATTTTATTTATAACAATTTTAAAATCCAACCTTTCGAAATTTATAACACATTGATTGAATTTCTTTGAGAATCTTACTTTTCTCGTGAATTTTAAGGTTTAGAACACTTTTATTACATATTGAGCATAATTTCTTTTTATCATCAAAATAATTCAAATTAAGCAATGATTGATTTGTATTTTTCATATGTTTATTACTTCTTACATGAATTTTAAAATTTTTAATTTTAGTATTACAGATCTCAAAAAGTTGTTTTATTATAGATTTTTTTATTATAAGTCAATTTTGATTTTCAACTTCTCAGATCTTGTCATTTTATTATAGATTTTTTTATTATAAGTCAATTTTGAATTTTCGTTATTCATCTTTGATTTTAAAAAAGGAGATAATTTTTCTTCTAAATCTTTTATTCTTCTTGAAAACCGTTCTTTATCTAAAATTACAGAAGTTAGCTCATC
>SEYY01024657.1:55000-57500 GCA_009176605.1 Armadillidium nasatum | reverse complement strand
TCTAAACCTCATCTCTTATTCTAACCGAAACTCAGGTGCTTGAGTGTGCTGACAGCAAACCTTATTCTGTTACCTCCTACTGTCTCTATCCTCAATTTTCAGCCAAAGGCGGTTGTTGCGCATATGTGCGCAACGATGTTATTTGCTCTCGTGTCTCTGATTTGGAGTCTCATGAATTTTCTACCTTATGGCTTAAGCTCTCTTGCAATTCTACTACTAAATTTATTTGTTCTGTCTATTTATCTCCTAATCCTACTGACTATAAAAAATTCTTCGACTATTTAAACTCCAAAATAGAGCACATTCTATCCTCTTCTCCTTTCTCTGAAATCATCCTTTTGGGTGATTTCAATGTTCACCACCGCCAATGGCTTTCCTCTAGTTCTCAATCTCCAGCCGGTGAACTCGCCTTCAACTTTTCTATCCAGAACAACCTTGAGCAGTTGGTGCAACTCCCTACTCGTATCCCTGACCGTCTTGGTGATGAACCCAACATACTTGATCTTTTCTTAACCTCTAATCCTTCTCCTTATACTGTTAAACTCTTTCCTCCTCTGGGTTCATCCGATCACCTTCTTATCTCCGTATCTTGTTCTGTCTCTTCAAGTCTTCCGCAAGAACGGCCCCCGCCTTCGACGAGGAGACGTCTGTGGCACTTCGGTGCTGCTAACTGGTCAGACTTGCGGTTGTACTTCTCTGATTTCCCATGGAATGATTATTGCTTTCGTGGGAGGGGTCCCTCGGAGTGTGCCGAGCGTATAACCGAGGTGATTCTCTCTGGCATGGAAGCGTACATTCCATATTCTTTCCCTTCTACTAAACCTAACAAACCTTGGTTTAACTCTGCTTGTTCTCGCGCTATCCGCCGCAGGGATACTGCCTTCAGAGATTACCGTCGTCTTCAAACTCCTGAAACTCATGCTACTTAATATTTCATCACGGAATCGTGCAAAATCTATTCTTCGAGATACCAAAAACTCTTTTCTCCGCCGCAAATGCAATAATCTTTCTGGTTCTTCTTCATCTCGCCCTTTCTGGCATTTCGCAAAAAATGTCAACTCTAACTTTGCTTCTTCCTCTTTCCCTCCTCTAGTATCTTCTGATGGCACAACTGCCATTTTACCTTCAACTAAAGCTGAACTCTTCGCTCAAACTTTTGCCTCTAACTCTACCTTGGACGATTCCGGAGCTATTCCTCCTCCTACAACCCCCTCCAACTCATTTATGCCTAACATTGTAATTTCTTCTAAAGACGTCATTTCTGCTCTCTCTGAGCTTAACACTAAGAAGGCGTATGGTCCTGATGGTATTCCTCCTGCGGTTCTCAAAACTTGTGCTTCTGAGCTTGCACCCTGCCTTGGTAAACTATTTCGTCTTTGCCTTTCTACTTCGATCTTCCCTTCTTGTTGGAAACGTGCGCTCATTCAACCTGTACCGAAGAAGGGGGACCCTTCTCAACCCTCTAACTATCGTCCAATTTCTTTAACCTCCGTTCTTTCTAAAGTTTTCGAATCTATCCTTAACAGGAAGATTTGGAAACATCTCAATTCTTCCAATCTTATCTCTGATCGCCAGTATGGCTTTCGTAAAGGACGTTCTACTGGTGATCTTCTTTCCCTACTTTCTGACTCTTGGTCCTCCGCTCTTCGGGGTTTCGGTGAATCTTTCGCTGTGGCGCTAGACATATCGAAAGCTTTCGATAGAGTCTGGCACAAAGCTTTGATTTCCAAACTTCCCTCTTTCGGAATCTATCCTTCTCTCTGTGACCTCCTATCTAATTTCCTTTCTGGTCGTTCTATAGCAGCTGTTGTAGACGGCCACCGTTCCTCCTATAAATCTATAAATAGTGGTGTTCCTCAAGGATCTGTCCTTTCTCCAACTCTTTTTCTAATTTTCATCAATGATCTTCTCTCTATTACTTCGTCTCCTATACACTCCTATGCCGATGACTCCACCCTTCATTATTCCTTTCAATTTGAAAGACGTCCCTCCCAACAGCAGTTATTAGACGCAAGAAGGATTGCCTTGGAGCAACTGACCTCTGATCTATCCCTGATTTCAAATTGGGGCAGAGAAAACATGGTCGTTTTCAATGCCTCAAAAACTCAATTCCTCCATCTTTCTACTCGACACAATCTTCCACACAACTATGACATCTTCTTCGAAAACACTCAACTCAAACCTTCATCTGTTCTCAATATTCTCGGTGTTTCTTTTTCTCGTGATCTTTCTTGGAAAGATCACATTATCTCTCTCTCAAAACAAGCTTCTAAGAGGTTGGTGTGTTCTGTGGCGCCTTCGTAGTTTTTTTACGCCACCCCAGTTGCTTGCTCTGTATAGGGGTGTTGTTCGCCCTTGTATGGAGTACGCCTCGCATATCTGGGGTGGTTCCACACATACAGCTCATCTTGAAAAGGTGGAGTCTAGGGCTTTTCGTCTTATCAACTCTCCTGCTCTTACTAACTCTCTCCAATCTCTTTCTTCCCGTCGAATTGTTGCG
>SEYY01024657.1:37500-40000 GCA_009176605.1 Armadillidium nasatum | reverse complement strand
ATAATATATATATATATATATATATATATATATATATATATATATATATATATATATATATATATATATATAAATATATATCCAGATATATTTTGCTGCACTTCAAGGAAATCTCTATATGACATTGCACACTTTTGGCAACGTTGAAAAAGATTCCTGAAACTATCGTTAGGAATCAATTCGCCGAACAGCTTTCACGCGTTTTTCGATGGCCATCACTTCCGCAAAACATGCATCGCTCATAAATCTCTTTAGCTTCTGGAAAGAAAGTAGTCAGCAGGTGCCAGACCAGGAGAGAACAATAGATGATCGACAACATGTACGCCTCGCCGAGTCAATAAACTAAGCACGAAGATTTGGCAAATTGGGCAGGCGCATTATCGTGTAACAATAATCACTAACCAGACCTGTGTAATGTTGGTCAAACACTCCAAATGCGTTGTAGCAACCGTTGCACAACTTATTTGTATAATGCAGCTTTTACCGAATTTTTAACGGATGGTGCCATTGTTGTTAAAGAAGGCGATCAACACGGTCTTTAACTTGGAGCAACTCTTCTGGACCGAGCTTGGTGAATACCATTCTATTCTGATCAAAGGGTAACGCCAGGTTCCATACCCTGTGACGATGGTTTCTCAGAAAAGATAGATCCTGTTCACACATGGTTAAGATATTTCCAGCTGCCTCCATCCTCTTGGCTTTCTGTTCCTTAGTATGTGTGGCAAAAAAAATCCAAACCAGGAACAGACTTTTCGCTTAGCCAAATTTCTTCTCGTAATGGCATGCACCCTGTCCTTGTAAATGCCTATTTCATAGGGCATTAATCATAGAGTCAGTCGCCTATCTCTTAAAACAAGTGTCACAAACTCTCGATCAAGTCGGGTGGTGTTGTTGACGGACAACCCGATCATGGCTCCTCCTCTGTCGTTGCCTTCCCTTCGCTGAAGTGTTTGAACCATTCATAAATACACTTTTTGATCACGGCGTTCGTCCTGTACATTTTCAGTAACATTCTATGCGCTTCCTTTGGAGCTTTCCCTAATTTGTAATTCACCGAAATTTTTAGATTTATAATTAAATAAAATAAATTTTATACTTTGATTATAATTTATTTTAACTTTTTCATTTTCAGTTATAATATTAGGAGATTATATCGTCAATGATTGGAATCAGTTTGTTTAATTTTTAAAATCTATTTTAATTGGTTTAGTTTTGAATTATCTAAGTATAAGAAAATAAAGAAAGAATAAGAAGTCCTTGAAGGTTGTGCTTCGTGAATTGTTATTCATGAGCCTTCTCTTTGAATTTCTCTTTTGAGTGGTATACCGTAGAGATAAAACTATAATTTTTATTGTTATAGGGCCCGGGTTCGATTCCCCGATAGTAAACTTTAAACTTGGGTGCTTAATGTATTTAGTCTGCATGATCTTTAGCAGACTTAAAATTAATGATCTTATATGTTTAATTTGCGAGACAGAGGGAGGAGGGGGGGAACCCGGGCGATGTTGCTTCACGCTCAAGCGCGGTCGGGAGAAGTCCTTGGAGGTTGTTCTTCGTGAATTGTTATTCATGAGTCTTTTTTGGATTTCTCTTTTGAGTCGTTATAACCTAAAGGTAAAACTCTGTCGTTTTTATGCTATAGGGCTAGGGTTCGATTCCTCGATAGCAAACTTTAAGCTTATATATATATATATATATATATATATATATATATATATATAACACGTATATATATATATATATATATATATATATATATATATATATATATATATATATATATATATATATATATATATATAATATATATATATATATATATATATATATATATATATATATATATATATATATATATATATATATATATATATATATATATATATATATATATATATATATATATATATATATATATATATATATATATATATATATATATATATATATGAAATCGAATATCAGTTTATTTACAAATGCGTTCAAACCTTCTTTGCTTATAAACATATGCTAATATTAGATCCGCACTTTTTTGAAAGCTTGAAATTCATTCCTTTTTCCAAAAACATTGAAGTTCTTAGAAATTTAAAATGCTCGAGTTCTCAATCGTACAGTAACTTCAAGTAACTACAAAATTGTTTACTGAAATAAAAGATCTGTAAATGCTTTCCTGCTTTTGCATTTTAGATTTAATTCTGCAAGATATATATATATATATATATATATATATATATATATATATATATATATATATATATATATATATATATATATATATATATATATATATATATATATATATATATATATATAATATATATATATATATATATATATATATATATATATATATATATATATATATATATATATATATATATAATATATATATATATATATATAATATATATATATATATATATATATATATATATATATATATATATATATATATATATATATATATATATATATATATATATATATATATATATATATA
>SEYY01024657.1:27500-30000 GCA_009176605.1 Armadillidium nasatum | reverse complement strand
CAAATCAAATAACCTTTCTTTCTAAAGAAGCTTCTTCGAGGTTAGGTGTCCTGAGGCGCCTTCAGTATTTCTTCACTCCACCCCAGTTGCTTGCTCTGTATACGGGTGTTCTTTGTCCCTGTATGATGGAGAACCCCTCATACATCAGGGGTGGTTCCACTCATACAGCTCTCCTTGAAAAGGTGGAGTCTAGGGCTTTTCGCCTTATCAACTCTCCTTCTCTCACAAATTCTCTCCAGCCCCTTTCTGCCCATCGAATTGTTGCATCACTCTCTCAGTACTATCGCTATTACAATGAACATGGCTTTTCTGAACTCTCTCGTCGCATACCTCCATTATTGAGAAGAGCTCGTACGACTCGTCTTTCTACACAGTCTCATCCTTTCTCCATCCAATTCTCTAACCCAAGACTTAACCTCAATCCTACGTGTATTATACTGGTAAAGTCTGAAACACACTCCTTTCATCTATTTTTCCCAACTCCTATGACTTACTCACTTTCAAACGACGTGTATCAGGTCATGTCAACCTTTAATTTGACCTGGTTTCCGAATTTTCTCCTAACTCTGGTGGAAATTTTAGTAGGCCACTGGTCTTTGCAAATCAGAGGTGATATATATATATATATATATATATATATATATATATATATATATATATATATATATATATATATATATATATATATATATATATATATATATATATATATATATATATATATATATATATAATATATATATATATATATATATATATATATATTAAAATCTAATTCCTTATCAAATATCGGATTTCTATAATATTGGGAAATTACTTACTGAAAATAAATGGTTTAATTTTGCTATACTAAGGCATTTGCTAGGTTAATATATTATATATATATATTATATATATATATATATATATATATATTATATATATATATATATATATATATATATATATATATATATATATATATATATATATTTCAAACTGGGTCAGAGGAAACATGGTCGTTTTCAATGCCTCAAAAACTCACTTCCTCTAACTTTCTACTCAACATAACCTTCCTCACAACTATGACATCTTCTTCCAAAGCCCTCGTCTCCAACCATCATCTGTCCTCAATATTCTCGGTGTTTCTTTTTCTCGTGATCTTTCTTGGAAGGATAACATTACTTTTCTTTCTAAACAAGCTTTTAAGAAGTTGAATGTTCTGAGGTGCTCTCATGATTATTTACGCCACTCTAGTTGCTTGTTCTTTATAGGAGTATTGTTCACCACTGAATGAAGTACTCCTCACACATCTAGGGTGGTTCAACACTTACAGTTATTCTACACAGTCTTATCTTTTTTCTATGAAAATCTCAAATCCCAGAGTTAACCGCTATGCTCAGTTTTATATGTATTCTACTGAAAAAGTCTTAAACACACTTAATTTATCTGTTTTCCTACTTCCTTTGACAAGCACATTTTTACAATAGTCTGTGTGTGAATAGCAAACTTTAAGATTTTAAAAGATTGTGGGAAAGAATGAGAGAGAGAGAGAGAGAGAGAGAGAGAGAGAGAGAGAGAGAGAGAGAGAGAGAGAGAGAGAGAGAGAGAGAGAGAGAGAGAATGGTTCTCTCTAAAATTTAATGTAGAGATCTGGAAGTATCTAATTTTTTAATTTAAATATTAAAAGAAGAAAAAGAAAAGAAAACGAAAGTAAGAAATAGAAACAGATAAAAGAAAATGAGAAAAAGAAAAAAAGAAATGAGATTAAAGAAAAAGAAATGAGAAAAAGCGAAAGAAAGAATAGTAATAGACATAAAAAAAAGGAAAGAAAAAAGGAATGGAAACGAATCTTGTAAAAACAGAGGGAAGGTTAAAAACATGGAGCTGCCTCCTAAGTAACCAAATGACATGAAGCTATTTGATTTTTCCTGACAAATGTTCATTTCAGTTGAATTGTCTAATTAATTTGTAATTTCATTCTACTTTGTGTGTTGTATCACCATGTGATATACTTGTAAATAAAGGTCTAGGTAATAGTAGCTGTTTGTCTGTGTCCTGTCCTATGTAATGTTATCATTTATATTTATATTTCCTCCATTCATGCCAAAAAAAAAAAAAATTCCAAAAGGTTATGAGCCCACCCAGGCATTTAAATTTTGATGTCGGTTTAGAAAAATGCGAGTTGTGGGAAGCTAAATTTTTAAGACATTTAAGAGTGCAAAATTTGCTGCCACGTGATATCCGATTCTACCGCTGATGTTGATTGCGATGCTAAAGCAAAAATTTTTCAGAGTTAGTGTTAGTTCTATCTCTCATCATAAGAGATGCTAAGGATGATGGCAAGAAAGGCTTAAAAATATTATGTGACCATTATTTGAGTTGCAGTAAGCCTAGAATTATAGCTTAATATACAGAACTAGCCTCATTGAATTTAGGATGTAATGAGGATGCTAGTGATTTTATTTAAAGGGTAGACACTACAGCTACATTTTTGAAAGAGTCGATAAAATTGTAAGTA
>SEYY01024657.1:12500-15000 GCA_009176605.1 Armadillidium nasatum | reverse complement strand
CAAGTCTTTAAAAAATATAATATTCAAATATATCAAAAAGATTAAAATATTATTATATTTAAAGAAACACAACAAAACAAAGAAACTTTATCTGAATTCATATAAATACATAACCTTTTTTAGCCTTTATAATAAAACTTTCCATCCTTTATTGAAGTTTTAAATATATTTTTCTAAAAGTTTCTCTCCTCAATTTAAACTTTCAAAAACTACAAATAATACTAAGCTATTTCATGCTATTTGTACCAGCCAGTGAATGCTAAAAGTGTGCAATGAGCATTCCATATCATTCATTGATCGCTCTCAAAGAATTTAAAATTTCTATATATATATATATATATATATATATATATATATATATATATATATATATATATATATATATATATATATATATATATATATATATATATATATATATATATATATATATATTATATATATATAAAGTGAGAGAGAAGCATAGAAAGATAGATGGATAAATAGATAGACAGATAGATAGACAGATAAAAATAGATAAGATAGATAGATAGATAGATAGATAGATAGATAGATAGATAGATAGATAGTAGATAGATAGATAGATATGATGAATACCCGGTTCCAAAATTTTGAACAGCATTTTTGCAGGAAGTTGGGGCAGCTGGGACACCCTAACATACATACATACATACATACATACATAGATAGACAGATAGATAATAGATAGATAGATAGATAGATAGATAGATAGATAGATAAAGAGAAAGAGTATCACCCACGCTAGAGAAAAACACCAATTGTGCGTTTCTTTTACTGAGCTTAGAAATTTGAGTAGAAAGTTAAATTACGCGTGAAGAAAGAATTTGACCTCTAAAATGTGTTGGGATTATTTCGATAGAACAAGAAAAGAAATTCTGATCAGAGACGAAATTCTCAAGAAAGAGAAAGGCATAAAGGAATTAATATTTTATTTTTATTTTTATAAATGCTTATTCTGAACATATTTTTAGACTAGTTAAATAAAGCGTTTTATATAAAGCTTTAATGTAAGTGTTGTATATATATATTATATATATATATATATATATATATATATATATATATATATATATATATATATATATATATATATATATATTATATCTCCTCCGGTGTGCAAAGGCTGGAGGCCTAATAAATTCCACCGGAGTTGGGAAAAATCCTATCTTGATCGAAGGAAGCTCACCTGTCCATATACACGAAGTTTGAAATAATACAAGTCAAAGGAACTTGGGAAAACAGATAAAGGGAGAATGTTCCTTACTTTACCAGTAGAGTATATGTAAGATGTAGCATGACGGTTAAGTCTGGGATCGGAGAGTTGGATAGAGAAAGGATGAGACTGTGTGGAAAGGCGTGTCGAACGAGCTCTTCCTAATGGAGGAGGTATGCGACGAGAGAGTTCGGAAGAGCAGCGTCCGTTGTAATAGCGATAGTAAAGAGAGAGTGACGCAACAATTCGACGGGCAGAAAGAGATTGGAGAGTTAGTAAGAGCAGGAGAGCTGATGAGACGAAAAGCCCTAGACTCCACCTTCTCAAGGAGAGCTGTTTTCGTGGAACCACTCCCGATGTGTAAAACATACTCCATACAGGGGTGAACAATACCCCTATAGAGAGCAAGCAACTGAAAGAAATTCTGAAAGTGCCTCAGACACCCAACCTCTTAGAAGCTTGTTTAGAAGGAGAAGTAATGTGATCTTTCCAAGAAAGATCACGAGAAAAGGACACGCCGAGAAAATTAAGAACAAATGAAGGTTTGAGTTATGTGTTTTCGAAGAAGATATCATAGTTATGTAGAAGACTGTGTAGAGTAGAGAGATGGAGGAACTGGCTTTTGGTGGCATTGAAAACAACCACGTTTTCTTTGCCACAATTAGAAATGCGTGAAAGATCAGAGGTTAGTTGCTCCAAGGCTACCCTTCTCGACTATATAACTACTGTTGGGAGAGACGTCTTTCAAACTGGAAGAAGTAATGAAGGGTGGAGTCATCAGCATAGGAGTAGATAGGAGATGAGGGAAGATCATTAATGAAAAACAGAAAAAGTATTGGGATAGGGCAGAACCCTGAGGGACACCACTATTAATAGATTTAAAGGAAGAACGATGGACGTCTACAACAGTTGCTACAGAACAACCGGAAAGGAAATCAGAGAGAAGGATAGATACCAAAAGAGGGAAGTTTGGAAATCAAAGCTTTGTGACAGACTCTTTTGAAAGGCTTTCGATATGTCAGCGCGACAACAAAAGATTCACTGAAATGCCGAAGAGCGGAGGACCAAGAGTCAGAGAGAAGGGAAAGAAGATCACCAGTAGAGCGTTTCTTTCGAAAGCCATACTGGCGATCAGAGATAAGATTAGAAGAATAGAGATGTTTCCAAATCTTCCTTTAATGAAAGATTCGGAAACTTAAGAGAGAATGGAAGTTAAAGAAATGGTAAGGTAATTGGAGGGTTGAGAGGGGTCCCCCTTCTTAAGCA
>SEYY01024656.1:40000-49457 GCA_009176605.1 Armadillidium nasatum | reverse complement strand
AGGTCTGTGTGACCTGTGTCATATTACAATCACTCATTACGAGGCTGTTATTAATGGCTTTCATTAATCACAAACTCTTCTACAGGAACGTAATTAATGTGGGGAAAAAAAGCTGGAAAATTGCAGTTATATTTATGGAAAAAAAAAATTTTATGATTAATTTTTTTTAAAAAAAATTTTTTTTTAAATTAATTTCAAAATTAACATAAAAAATCATACTTTTTAATTTCAAAGCTAAAATTTTAAAACTACACACACACACGCACACACACACGCACACACACACACACACACACACACACACACACACACACATATATATATATATATATATATATATATATATATATATATATATATATATATATATATATATATATATATATATATATATATATATATATATATACATACATACATATATATATTTCACCACTGGTGGGCAAAGGCCAGAGGCCTACTAAAATTTCACCAGAATTAGGGAGAAGTCGGGAACATGGTCAAATTAAAGGCCGACATGACCTGATACACGGTGTTTGAAGGTGTATAAGTCATAGGAAGTTGGAAAAATAGATGAAGGAAGTGTGTTCCAGACTTTACCAGTAGAGTACATGTAAGATTGAGCATAGCGGTTAAGTCTGGGATCAGAGAGTTGGACAGAGAAAGGATGAGGCTGTGTAGAAAGACTGGTCGCACCATTCCTTCTCAATGGAGGAGGTATGCGACGAGAGAGTTCAGAAGAACAGTGTCCATTGTAATAGCGATATTATAGAGAGAGTGACGCAACAATTCGACGGGCAGAAAGAGATTGGAGAGAATTAGTGAGAGCAGGAGAGTTGATAAGGCGAAAAACCCTAGACTCCACCTTCTCTAGGAGAGCTGTACGAGTGGAACCACCCCAGATGTGTGACGCATACTCCATATAGGGGCGAACAACACCCCTATACAGAGCAAGCAACTGGGGTGGTGTGAAGAAATGCTGTAGGCGCCTCAGAACACCCAACCTCTTAGAAGCTTGTTTAGAAAGAGAAATAATGTGATCTTTCCAAGAAAGATCACGAGAAAAAGAAACACCAAGAATATTAAGGAGAAATGAAGGTTTGAGTTGTGTGTTTTCGAAGAAGATATCATAGTTGTGTGGAAGATTGTGTCGAGTGGAGAGATGGAGGAATTGAGTTTTCTGGCATTGAAAACGACCATGTTTTATCTGCCCCAATTTGAAATGCGAGATAGATCAGAGGATAGTTGCTCCAATGCCACCCTCCTTGCTTCTATTAACTGTTGTTCGAGGGGCGCTTTTCAAAATGAAAAAGAGAAATGAAGAGTGGAGTCATCAGCATAGGAGTGAAAGGAGATGAAGTATAGAGAGAAGGTCATTAAATGAAAAGCAGAAAAAGTGTTGAGGATTGTACAGATCCTTGAGGAACACCACTATTAATATAGATTTATAGGATGAACGGTGGCCGTCTACAACAGCTGCTATAGAACGACCAGAAAGGAAATCAGAGAAAAGGCCAGAGAGAGAAGGATAGATTCCGAAAGAGGGAAGTTTGGAAATCAAAGCTTTGTGCCAGACTCTATCGAAAGCTTTCGATATGTCTAGCGCGACAGCAAAAGATTCGCCGAAATGCCGAAAAGCGGAGAACCAAAAGTCAGAGAGAAGGGAAAGAAGATCACCAGTAGAGCGTTTCTCACGAAAGCCATACTAGCGATCCGAGATAAAATTAGAAGAATTGAGATGTTTCCAAATCTTCCTGTTAAGGATAGATTCGAAAACTTTAGAAAGAACGGAGGTTAAAGAAATTGGACGGTAGTTAGAGGGCTGAGAGGGGTCCCCCTTCTTCGGCACAGGCTGAATTAGTGCGCACGTTTCCAGCAGGAAGGGAAGGTTGAAGTAGAAAGACATAGGCGAAATAGTTTACCAAGGCAGGGTGCAAGCTCGGAAGCACAAGTTTTGAGAACCACAGGAGGAATACCATCAGGACCATACGCCTTCTTAGTGTTTAGCTCAGAGAGAGCAAAAATGACGTCTTTAGAAGGAATTACATTTTTCGGCATAAATGAGTTGGATTAGTTGAAGGAGTAGGAACAGCTCTGGAATCGTCTAAGGTTGAATTAAAAGCAAAGGTTTGAGCAAAGAATTCAGCTTTAGAGGAAAGCAAAACGGAAGTTGAACCATCAGAAGATACAAGAGGAGGGAAAGAGGAAAAAGCAAAGTTAGAGTTAACATTATTTTGCAAAATGCCAGAAAGGGCGAGAGGAGGAGTAGTCAGAAAGAATATTGCATTTGTGAAGGAGAAAAGAGCTTTTGGTATCTCTAAGAATAGATTTTGCACGATTCCGGGATGAAATATAAGTTGCGTGAGATTCTGGAGTTTGAAGGAAGGTACATCCTTTCTGTGAATAGCACGAGAACAAGCAGAGTTAAACCAAGGTTTGTTAGGTTTAGTAGAAGGGAAAAAGTATGGAGTGTTCACCTCCATGCCAAAGAGAATCACCTCAATTATGCGCTCTGCACACTCCGAGGGAACCCTCCCACAGAAACAGAAATCATTCCATGGAAAATCAGAAAAGTACGACCGCAAGTCAGACCAGTTAGTGACACCGAAATGCAAGGAACGTCTAATCGCAGAAGGCGGGAGCTGTTCTTGCGGAAGACTTGAAGAGACAGGACAAGATACAGAGATAAGAAGATGATCGGATGAACCCAGAGGAGGAAAGAATTTAACAGTGTAAGGAGACGGATAAGAAGTTAGGAAAAGATCAAGTAGGTGGGGTTTTTTGAAGGTCAGGGATACGGGTAAGGAGATGCACCAACTGTTCAAGGTTGTTCTGGATAGAAAATTGGTAGGCGAGTTCACCAGCTTGATCATGAGAACGAGATGAAAGCCAATGGTGGTGGTGAACATTGAAATCACCTAAAATGATGATTTCGGAAAAAGGAGAAGAAGAAAGAATTAGAATATATATATATATATATATATATATATATATATATATATATATATATATATATATATATATATATATATATAATATATATATATATATATATATATATATATATATATAATATTCACTTGGGATAAAGCCAAAGACTTTCTAAATTCCATAGGAGCTGGAGAAGCATCAAAAACAAGCCAAATCAAAAGCCACAAGCCCTAATGCAAAGAGCTTGAAAGTGTGTACGTCAAGCCGATCATGGCTGTTAAGTCTAAGAAGAGAGAGTTAGACAGAGAAAGGATGAAACAAAGTGGAAAGCTGAGTTTTGGGAACTCTCATCAAAGCAGGAGGTATAGGACTAAGTTGGAAGAGGTCGCAGTGACTTTATGGAAACTATACTGGAGATCTAGGAAAAAAAATTAAAAGATTTAAGATGTTTCCAAATCTTCCTGTTAAGGATAGATTCGAAAGCATTAGGGAGGAAACAATTTAAAGCAATAAGAGGTTAGTTGGAAAGTTAAGAGAATTACCTCATTAATCCGCACATGCTGAATGAAAAGTATGTTTCCAGCAAGAAGGGAAGGTAGAAGTAGAAAGGTAGGGACAAAATAATTTTTAGAGTCAGGAGGCAATCTCAGAATCCCACAAATTTGGAGGATGCAAAAGGGATACCGTCAGGGTCATATGTCTTCTTTGTGTTAATTTCAAAGAGAGCAAATTTAACATCTTTAGAAGAAATAATTATGTTAAACATAAATGAGTTGGGGTGGTGGAGGAGAAATAGCTCCGGAATCTCTAATACTTAATTAGATGAAAAGGTTTGAATGAAAAGTTGAATTTTAGCAGAAGGTAAGACAACAAGATTTCTTCCTTCCGAAGATATGTGACATATTTTGAAAAATGTTAGAAAGAGCGTGATGCAGAAGAGAGATAAAAATTATTGCATTTCCAGAGGAGAAAAGATTTTATTGTCTCAAAGGATAGATAATAGGCGATTCCAGGATGAAATATAAGAAGGACGACTTTCTCGAATTTATAGACTGCATTTTCTGATAGCAATGTCTCTACGGTGAATGGCAAGAGTATTAAAAGAGTTTAACCAAGTGTTATTAGATTTAGTTAAAAGTAAAGAGAATTGAATGTACGCCTCTATGCAGGAGAGAATTATCTTTGTTGGTGATTTTAATGTTTATATCCGTCAATGGCCTCCCACTATTTCTTAAGAGACAACTGGTGAACTTTGTCTTCCATTTCTCTTTTAGTATAACTTCGAGGAGTTGGTGCCACTCCACACCAGTGTCCCTGATCGTCTTGGAGATGAACCCAACATTCTAGAATTCTTATCTTCCAATTTTTATCCTTATTATATTAAAATATTTTCTCCGATCATAATCTGATCACTGTATCTTGTCTTTTTTCTTCAAGTCTTCCGCAAGAAAGATCCCGCCATTGGTTAAAAAAAAACGTTATATGCACTCGTAATTTCCTCATGAAATGACTACTGCTTTAGTGGAAGGAATAACATGGAAAGTAAAGAACTCAAACTTGATGCGATCCTCTGTTGTGAGGAAGCGTACACACCATATACTTTCCCTTCAACTAAAACTAAGAAACTTTAGTTTAATTCTGCTTTTGCTTGATATTTCCCGCAGTGAATCTTGCCTTCCGGAATTACGGATGTCTTCAAACTCCTGAAACACATGAAATTTTCATTTCATCCCGGGATTATGCAAAATCTAATCACCGTTACACTAAAAACTCCTTTCTCCATATAAAAATAAATAAATAAATAAATAAGCAGTTATCTTTCTGGTTCTTCTTCCTCAAGCTCTTTCTTACATTTTGCCAAAAAAAATCAACTCTGACTTTACTTTTCCTCTTTCCCTATTCTAGTATCATCCTCTCTACACATCCGCCTCTTTACTTTCTTCTAAACTTTAACTCTTCGTTCAGGCCTTTGCCTTTAATTCCATCTTAGACTTTCTGGACTTTTCCCTCCTTCTCCGCCCCCAGCCAAGTCATTTATGTCTAACATTGTAATTTTTTCTAAGGAACATTATTTCTGTTCCAAGAATCAATGAGTTTTTAAAGAATATGAGCACTTGTACAGAAATGTCTAAAAAGTTGTAAACTACTGCAAGTTAAGAGAGAAATCTAACATTTGACAAAAATAATTCAAGAGAACAAAGGCAGAAACAGTACTACTGTGCTTAGTAGGTATAAAAGAAAGAAAAGGAAAAAAATAGAGCAGATTAAATATGCGTTCGAACAACCTCAAGAAAGAGGAGATATATCTAATGAACTACTTTAAAAGTATTAAAAGATGCAATATGCTTTATATAATAAACTAAACAGGTAACAACAAGATAACTTACAAATCAAATAAACATAAATACACAAACACGCAGAAACAAAATGAATTGAGTAAAGAAATGTATTAAAACAACAAATTGAAAAGGAAATTATGATTTAAAAATAAACATAGATATACTGTATAATAAGGCTGTTTTTATTTTAAATAAATATCCCTACTTATTTATTGCAGAATACTCAACGACATAAAAAAAAGCAAATGAAAAGATGAGCGTAAATGTTAATCCAGTTTGCATAGCTTAAGTGATACCGAAACAAAGTTATGTGATGAAACGCCATGGTTCGATTCCTGGATACAAATTGTGTAGGATTTTGAACCAGGTACTTCTATTAATAGAAAATGACCTGTAAAATAAACATGATCTCTATCTGAGAAGAGCAAAGGGTGGAAAATCTTCTTCCAAAGAAAAACCCTCACTTATTATCCTTCTTTATTAACTCATGTTCCTTCAGAAACATTTACGCAACAGCATTGGTGCTCCAATGACACATTTATGTAAGCAAGACTGAAAATGCTATGAAATCTTATGTAGTAACGAATTTAAATCCTTGATAAGACAAAAGTTTTTAAAATATTAAATAAAAAACTTTTAATTTAATAATACTAATAATAATAATAATAATAAGGATAATAATAATAATAATAATAATAATAATAATAATAATAATAATAATAATAATAATAATAATAATAATAATAATAATAATAATTAATAATTATAATAATTATAATTAAAAAAAAAAAAAAAATAAAAAAAAAATAAAAATAAAAAATTCTCAGGTTAAAAAAAAGCAAAAAAAAACAAGCAAATAAAAAAAATAAAACAAAAAATAAATAAAAAAAAAATAAATAAATAAATGAAGTTTTTGAAATTCCATGTCAATTTAATTAAATATATATATATTATATATATATATATATATATATATATATATATATATATATATATATATATATATATATATATATATATATATATATATATATATATATATATATAGAGAGAGAGATAGATAGATAGATAGAGAGAGAGAGAGAGAGAGAGAGAGAGAGAGAGAGAGAGAGAGAGAGAGAGAGAGAGAGAAGAAAAGTTGGAAATATTTCGACCTTATTATTAAGGGAGTTCAGGCTTGTCCTCAGCATATTTTAAACATAATATTAATTAAACAAAACTAAAGAACATTAAAAATAAAATTAAAATTATAAAGGTTTTTATAATTAGTTTTAGTTCAATTAAGACCAATTATAATTATGGCGAAACTAATTGGTTTTGTAAAAAAAAATTTTGTGGAGTATTTATTGGTGGCTCGCTTAGGTCATATTGGTGGAGAAGGGTTTCTGGGTTAGGAAATTATTTAGTGGTTCTTAATTTATAAATTATCCGACTCCAGGTTCTTCCTCCGACCCCAGCATCCCAACACTGTGGTTGAATTTTAAATTATAAAGATTCTAGAATTTGACTATCTGAAGGGGATATTTTTTTATATTAACTACTACGGGAGAAGTTCTTAGAAGTCTTCGGAGGAATTCTGAATAGTAAAAAGATAGTCTTTCACAGCACATATCAGTGGAAGAAAGAAAAACAAAACCATATTACAAATCAGAAGCCGACATGCCTCGCAATACATCATTTAATAATGCAACAGTCAATGCACGAAGCATTTCGGAAAATTTCGTTTAATTACATTAAGAATAGAGTATAAAATAAAATAAACATATAAATAAACAAAGAAAGGATGAGAGGCATGGAAATTCTCCATATAAAGACTCTTCTAAAAGGAGGTATGCAACTAAAGAGATCAGTACAGCAATGTCCTTTGTAATATCATTATTTTTTTCCAGATTGCAAAACGTCCCATAAACAACATTTTATATTTTTTCTGACAATGGGGAAGATAGCAACTAATATAGATTACTTTGATGCCTTTTAGAGATCAAACCTTACGTATTGTTGAATACAATAATTGGGAGTAAAGATGTATGAACAAAGAAAAAATTTTGTTTTCGCATGATCACTTACTGAAGATTTTTCAGAAGATATAAAAAGGAAGATCTTGTGGCAAGCAAATTAAAAACGAGATTCCCACCTTCCCAAAATTTTTATATATTCCTATGCACCATATATATATATATATATATATATATATATATATATATATATATTGCCAGTATGGCTTTCGCAAGAAACGCTCTACTGGTGATCTTCTTTCCTTTCTCTCTGACTCTTGGTCCTCCGCTCTTCGGCATTTCGGTGAATCTTTTGCTGTGGCGCTAGACATATCGAAGGCTTTCGATAGAGTCTGGCACAAAGCTTTGATTTCCAAACTTCCCTCTTTCGGAATCTATCTTTCTCTCTGTGAACTTCTCTCTGATTTCCTTTCTGGTCGTTCTATAGCAGCTGTTGTAGACGGCCACCGTTCATCCTATAAATTTATAAATAGTGGTGTTCCTCAAGGATCTGTCCTATCCCCAACACTTTTTCTGCTTTTCATTAATGACCTTCTCTCTATTATTTCATCTCCTATCCACTCCTATGCTGATGACTCCACCTTCATTACTCTTTTCATTTTGAAAGGCGCCCCTCCCAGCAACAGTTAATAGAGGCAAGGAGGGTGGCCTTGGAGCAACTAACCTCTGATCTATCTCTCATTTCAAATTGGGGCAAAGAAAACATGGTTGTTTTCAATGCCTCAAAAACTCAATTCCTCCATCTCTCTACTCGCCACAATCTTCCACACAACTACGATATCTTCTTCGAAAACACGCAACTCAAACCTTCATCTCTCCTTAATATTCTAGGTGTTTTTTTCTCGTGATCTTTCATGGAAAGATCACATTACCTCTCTTTCTAAACAAGCTTCCAAGAGGTTGGGTGTTCTGAGGCGCCTTCAGTATTTCTTCACACCACCCCAGTTGCTTGCTCTGTATAGGGGTGTTGTTCGCCCTGTATGGAGTATGCGTCACACATCTGGGGTGGTTCCACTCATACAGCTCTCCTGGAAAAGGTGGAGTCTAGAGCTTTTCGCCTTATCAACTCTCCTGCTCTCACTAATTCTCTCCAATCTCTTTCTGCCCGTCGAAATGTTGCGTCACTCTCTCTCTTTACTATCGCTATTACAATGGACACTGCTCTTCTGAACTCTCTCGTCGCATACCTCCTCCATTAAGAAGGGTTCGTGCGACTCGTCTTTCTACACAGTCTCATCCTTTCTCTGTCCAACTCTCTGACCCCAGACTTAACCGCTATGCTCATTCTTACATGTACTCTACAGGTAAAGTCTGGAACACACTTCCTTCATCTATTTTCCCAACTTCCTATGACTTATACACCTTCAAACGCCGTGTATCAGGTCATGTCGGCCTTTAATTAGACCATGTTCCCGACTTTTCCCCTAACTCTGGTGGAAATTGGTAGGCCTCTGGCCTTTGCCACCAGAGGTGATATATATATATATATATATATATATATATATATATATATATATATATATATATATATATATATATATATATATATATATATATATATATATATATATATATATATATATATATATATATATATTATATATATATATATATATATATATATATATATATATATATATATATATATATATATATATATATATATATATATATATATATATATATATATATATATATATATATTATATATATATAATATATTATATATATATATATATATATATATATATATATATATATATATATATATATATATATATATATATATATATATATATCAGAGGTGGGCATAAGCGCAAATGAGAGCGCAAAAGCGCAATTAAAGCTTTAAATAAAAAATTTGCGCTTTTACGTTTGCGCTAAGTTTTGTGCGCTTTTCAACTTTTTTAAGAGCGCAAAAGCGCAAATTTGCGCTTTAAAAAATATTTTGCGCTTTTGCGGAAGTTTTTTGAAATTAGCGCTTACCAATTTGCGCTTCATCATTTTTCTTAATAAAAAACAATTTTGGGCTTATATTTCAGTTTCTTATTTAATCAGCCAAATTTTATTACTCTTTCTGCTACTTAAAAGTTAATACTTAAACTAGGAATGCCGATATATAAAAAAAATATCGATTTTAAAAATCAAATTGTCCTCGATAATAAAATATGA
>SEYY01024656.1:30000-35000 GCA_009176605.1 Armadillidium nasatum | reverse complement strand
TAATAGTGTTTTCTCTAATTTCTTTCACAAATTTTAAATATATACTTTTTAATGCTGCAAATTGTCAGCGTGCTCTGACGATTACGTTAAAGTGAAACAGGAATTTATGATTATTCGTTAAGTAGATTACTTAAATAAGCTGATAATATGAAATAAATGAGAAGTTTGAAAATATATAAAAATCACATGTAAATAAATAAACAAAGTTACTTATTACTATTTGTAATATGACAACAACAGCTAAAACTGGCTACGTTTTCAAGAGTTTCAAATCAATTCATTTTTTTTTATATATTTTGCTTTCTGTTAGTAACATTCATTTGAGGCTTAATTTCAACCTTTTCATTTTATGATCAAATTATTTAAGTATTCTATTCAACCAGCAAACATTAATTCCTACTCCACTTTAATGGACCATTACAACAAACTAGCATCAAACAGCCGTAACAAATTGAAGGACAAAGCTGAAAAACTAGTAGAAAATATATATATATATATATATATATATATATATATATATATATATATATATATATATATATATATATATATATATATATATATATATATATATATATATATATATATATATATATATATATATATATATATATATATATATATATATATATATATATATATATATATATATATATATATATATATATATATATATATATATATATATATATATATATATATATATATATATATATATATATATATATATATATATATATATATATATATATATATATATATATATATATATATATATATATATATATATATATATATATATATATATATATATATATATATATATATATATATAGATGATTTAAGGAGAATTTTTGGCAATTAAGGGCTTTTATTAATTTTTTTGCTCTCATACGTTTGAGTATAAGAAAGAGGAAGTCGATATTTTCTCTTCCACTTTTAATAAACGTTTAGAAAAAGTAGAAAAAAAAGGATTTATTATTAAAGTCGATCCCGAATTCCCTTCGTAATATCGTCCGTATTAAAAATAAACAAAAAAAAAAAAAAAAAAAAAAAAGAAGAAAAAAAAAAAAGGTATTAAAGGGCGTAATTTTATTGCCGCGTAACGAACTCTAATATCGCAGTCCTTCCAATGAAATTAGATTTGCTGTTTCATTAAATAAAGATGTAGAGAGAGAGAGAGAGAAAAAGAAAGAAAAAAAAGTAGCGGAAAAATAGTTATCACATCCATCGGTCATGCGCGCTTTTTTTTTATGAATATATATGACTTATTACCGCGGGGAGCGAAAGAGAAAGGAAAAATCGGGGATATTAAATCATAGTTTGAGAACGGGGGAAAATTTTGTTGCACCGAAACTTCCCAAGAACAAAGAAAGAGCAACAGACATGTTGTGTTCTCTGTGTTCTTCATGTTATCATGCATCTAATAACCACTAGGAAAAAAGAACAAATATATATATATATATATATATATATATATATATATATATATATATATATATATATATATATATATATATATATATATATATATATATATATATATATATATATATATATATATATATATATATATATATATATATATATATATATATATATATATATATATATATATATATATATATATATATATATATATATATATATATATATATATATATATATATATATATATATATATATATATATATATATATATATATATAGAATAAAGACCATTTGTTGCAATAATCTTTAGCAACATTTAGTGTATATAGTGTTTATGAGTGGTTTTTGTGTTATTTGTAACCTCAAACGACAGTTTCATATTCGCAATAACATTAAAATGAACTTATATATATATATATATATATATATATATATATATATATATATATATATATATATATATATATATATATATATATATATATATATATATATATATATATATATATATATATATATATATATATATATATATATATATATATATATAATAATAAATAAAATAATCGTCTTCCCCCAGGAAGGACTTTCGTCCTGTCAGTGGGATCTTTCGAGGAATATCCTTGGGTTTCACGGGCCCACGGCAGATACCGCTGGCTAGGCCATGCCTATCGCGGATGCCGGAGATTATTCCCATCAGTGGCAAGAGCACTCCACTGATGTACTCGTTTAACGACTGAGTCATTCGGAGCTAAGCGCAAGGAGAAACCGCTCACATTTCCCGCTCCGACCAGGCCTCGAACCCTGGACCTCTCGCTTGCTATCACGAGTGCTCGATCGACTGAGCTACGGATATATATATATATATATATATATATATATATATATATATATATATATATATATATATATATATATATATATATATATATATATATATATATATATATATATATATATATATATATATATATATATATATATATATATATATATATATATATATATATATATATATATATATATATATATATATATATATATATTTTAATGTTTGCATGTGGGTTTGTGTTAATGAATTAATGAATAGTTTGCTGAATGGCCAGTTCATCTGTTCACGGTTGCAGGGGTAGACATGCGGGTGCGGGTGCGGGTGCGGGTGCGGGTGGACGCAGAGTTGGGATTTATATCAACTTTGCCAACGTACGTGGCCTACGATCTAATTTAGAATCTGTTGAAGATCATCTCTCTACCTCTGTTCCTAACATTTTGTGTGAGACCCAGTTATCCAGTCATTCTATTTTAAGTAATCTAAATATAACTAACCTTAATTATTTTACAATTATCGCCCTAAGGGTTGGGGTTGTGCCTGTTTAAACTATAGCTATCCTGTAACAACCCTCACAACTCTTGAATCACTTGATTTAGATGTTTTATGGTTTAAAATTTTTCTTACTACTACTACCATTATTTTACGTTTCTGCTACTCTCTCCTAATGGAACAGATTTTTCAGCTTTTTTAAATATTTTACTACCTCCCACGAGACTGTTACATTTTCCTAACCAAATGCTGAAGTCCTCTATTTAAGAGATTTCAACGTACGCAACACTGAGTGGTTAGATTTCTCTCATACTGATACAGGTGGAGAGGTGATTAAATCATTCAGTATTCTTAACGATCTTGAACAATTATTTAGGGAGTCTATGCACATCCCATATATCCCTAACCAATTTTTAAGTACTCTTGACTTGGGTTTCACCACTATTCCGTTTTATTTACAGCATTTTCCCTCATATCGGTAACTCTGATCACAATCTTGTAGCTCTAAAGTATAACACTTTCTCTCCAGCAGCTCTACCATTCCATTTGAGTACTTTCTGGTGCTTTAATTTAGCTAATTGGGAAGTATATCGTCGGTTTTGCACTAACTATTATAGGAATGAATCCTGCTTTGCCTCTGATGATGCTTCGGAGTCTGCTGAAAAAGTGAGAATAGTGGTCGCAGACGGAATGAACAGTTTCACTTCCTCTTCAGTTAAATCTTTCTCTTCCCAAACTCAGTGGTTCGATTTCGCCTTCTCATTTACTATTCAGGAGAAAGACAATGCTTATCGGGTGTGGGAGAACTCTCTTTCTAATATTACTCTTACTAATTTTCTTTCAGCTCGAAATGAAGTGCGCTGACCTTCATGGTTCTCCTCCTGATAAAAATTTATGACCTTTTTCCAAAAATACCTCCAACAATTTTGCGAATACTCTTTTTTCAATCTTATTCGTTCTGATGGATATGTAACGAACACTCCTGCTAATAATGCTAATCTCTTCTACCTCCTTTTATTATCTAATGTCACAATAGACAATTTTAGCATCTCTCATCTTTTTCCTTCTTCTCTCAAGATTCCATGTCTTCTGTTCTTTCGCATGGTCGGGTACATAGGATCCTAAAATCTATGAAAAGTTAGTAAGTAGCCAGGATTCTTCTCCATAAGTTTGAAAGAGTGTTCTTCCGAGCTGGGGCCTATTATCCTTCAAGTCTTTTCTCTGTACCTTAATACTAAAACTTTGCTCAGTGCTGAAAGCGTGCACATATTCAGCCGATCCCGTAGAAGGGTAGCTGCTGTATTCTATCTAAAGGTTTTTGAAATTATTTCTTAATTAACTCTCATTTCCTGGACCACTTGGAATCTCATTTCCTTCTTTCAGATCATCAGTATGACTTTCGATGCTCGAGATCTACTGGCGCATTCTTTCCTATTTTACTGATCTATCACCTTCTGTCATTAGGGACTATGGGAAATCTTGTGTGGTGTCTCCTGACATATCCAAGGCTTTTGATCGGGTATGGCATGTATCACTGAAGGTGAAGCTTTAGAATTTTATCTTACGGATAGGAATTTGAGGATTAATATAATATCTTACGTTAGTTCTTAATATGGTATGACACCAGACTGAAGAAGACGATCAGGATGATCTTGCTTCCATTTTTTGTATATTCAGGTATGAATGGATTTGGCAAACGTAAATAGTTTTAAGATTTAATGCAAAGTGTTTTAAACATCTTGTTGACTATGCCTACGATATTTTGGACTGGAAATGGGGAAAAAGAACTAATGGGTATTAAAAGTGAGGTGGAAAATTTAAAAAAATTATCAAAGAATTAAGCTAATCAATAAATTAAGGCATGATGGCTGCCTGAGGTATCATATTTTTTTTCCAAAAAGCCAGTTTTCAAATTGTTATATACGATTTGGATGGATGAGTTATGAGAGGTGATAGCGAAAATTATTAAAGTAAATAATTGATATCTAATTTGAAGATTGACACACTGGCTAGTAAGTTGAGAAAAGAACGGAGAGTAAAAGGAACAGGAGAACACCTTGTATGATTCCGTTTTTATAATTTAACCATTTCAAAAAAAAAAAAAAAATTTTTTTTTTTTATTTTTGGAATTTTTTTTTTTTTTTTTATTTTTATTTTATATATATATTATATATATATATATATATATATTATATATATATATATATATATATTTATATATATATATATATATATATATATATATATA
>SEYY01024656.1:22500-25000 GCA_009176605.1 Armadillidium nasatum | reverse complement strand
GGAGAGAACAAAGAGTTGCCGATTACTAAGCATCCATCAATTTATCTCTGGAGAGAACAAAGAGTTGCCAATTGCCAACCACTACTGTTGAATATATAAGTAGTCAAACCCTAATAAGATATTTAATTGAAGATGGTTTCAAAACATCGAATTAAATGCGCATGTCTCCATATTATTATTATTAATATTATTATTATTATTATTATTATTATTATTATTATTATTATTATTATTATTATTATTATTATTATTATTATTATTATTATTATTATTATTATTATTATTATTATTATTATTATTATTATTATTATTATTATTATTTCAAAAATGAGATTATATTATAATAAATATAGATGAAAATGTGAATGATATTGATTCTCTCAACGGCTAATGTGAAATTAAAGTAATGGATTTGAGAATCAGCATCATCCTTCCCCCCACCCACCCCTTCTCCCTTCTCTCCCTCTCCTCTCCTCCCTCTCCTCCTCTCCCTCCCTCCCTCCAAATAAATGAATACATATATATAATACTATATATATATATATATATATATATATATATATAATATATATATATATATATATATATATATATATAATATATATATATATATAATATACTATATATATATATATATATATATATATATATATATATAATTAAAATTAATTTCCTAAATTTATTTTATAGAGTTATAATAAGTCTAGAAAATGCATTTAACTATGTCCTTTACGGTATATATACTCTAGAGCCTCGTTTCCCAAATATCGGGTCGTGACCCGGCACCGGGTAATGAAATGACAGTTGCAGGGCCACAGATGAATTTTACGAAAGATACGAAAATATGTTATTTTAAAATTTAATCAATTTAAAATAAGTGCCTAACTAATATATAGTGATTTAGTAACATATAGAATAGTTTATTCCCTCTCAGTGATTATTGGTTAGTTATTAGTTCAGTTACCGTTTCCTTTTTTGTGTTTATTAATTACTATTACATCTAATTTATCAAAGGAATTTTTTTTTATAAAACAGCCAAAAAAACAATATGCCGGATAGAAGCGATAAACAGTCAAGTGACGCGCACATAAAAGCAAGTTTTGTAGGTGACACTGACAGCATACAGTTAAGTGATTTTCGGCCAAGTACAATTTCTGTGAGTGGCATTAACAAATATATACGAGTGACCATACATATTGATTAAGTGTGCAATTATTATACATTACACCATTTAATATAAAAAAAAGTGGTTTAAAACAATGAAACACGAAGCAAGTGAAAGTATTGTACAATCTATTGAAAAAGTCGACTACTACATTGAAAGTGGACACTTGTAAAACTGTTAAAATTTCTATAAAAAGAGAAAATAGGATGACAGTTATTTAAGTTTTGGTTTCACTTGGACTCGTAATGAGGATAAACCAAGTGGACTTGACGTTGAATGTGGAATCATTTTTACTAATAGTCTCTTCCCAACAAAACTAAAACGACATTTAGAAACAAGTCACTCGTTGGGTTTTAGGGAATAAAAAATGTATTGAGCTAAAAGAAAAACAATCTTCAGATCGTTTGTCAGTGATGATCACAAAGTCTGCTAATTTCCTCTTATAAATTAGTTTAAAAATAACAAGATAAGGTGAAGCCTAACACACAAGAGCTACACTACACTATAGTCATTAGAATTTACCATTTTGCACAAGAGTACAAGACTAAAAGACTCAAAATTAGACAATGGTGAAGTGCTAAAAATAAACTTTTATTTTAGTTTTTTCAAGTTTATTTTGCAATATCACAATTTTATATAGTATTACAATATATATTGTAGTTAGGGTTCACTAAAAATATTTTGCCCTACTCAGGGGTTCCTTAACACGCCAAAGTTTCAAAACCCTCCCCTAGAGTATATAGAAATCTCTTCCTTCATTAATATATATATATATATATATATATATATATATATATATATATATATATATATATATTTATAATATTTATATATATATATATATATTATATTATATTATTTACTAATTTTTTTATTTTACCTCTGGTGGGCAAGGGCAAGGGCAAGAGGCCTACCAAATTTCCACCAGAGAAAGGAGCAAATCGGGATCTTGGTCAGATTAAAGGCCGACATGTCCCGAAACACGGAGTTTTAAGGTGTGTAAACCATAATAAATTGGGAAAATAGATGAAGGAAGTGTGTTCCAGACTTTACCAGTAGTGTACATGTAAAATTGAGCAATGCTGTTAAGTTTGGGGTCGGAGAGTTGGACAGAGAAAGGATGAGACTGTGTAGAAAGACGTGAGAGAACTATTGAGAGTTGGAGAGTTGATAAGACAAAAAGCCCTAGACTCCACCTTTTCAAGAAGAAGTGTATGAATGGAACCACCACATATGTGTGAGGCGTACTCCATACAGGGGCGAAAATCACCCCTATAAAAGTAAGCAACTGGGGTGGTGTGAAGAAGTTCTGAACGCGCCTCAGAACACCCAACC
>SEYY01024656.1:0-2500 GCA_009176605.1 Armadillidium nasatum | reverse complement strand
ACAAGTTGTCGACGTTTAGGATGAGTGACAAAATTTTGTTAATGGCGTTTCGGCCTTTTGACCTGTCGACTATTTTCCCTGTCGAAGTTTTGGGGTAATCCCGTTTGTTTGTTTGTTTTTTTTTTTTTTTTTACGTAAGACCAAATGATAGACACATCAATCTGAAAAGAATAATGGTCGACCGTTTGGACTGTCAACGATCATGATCTAGGTTCATATTTCGAACTTTTAATGCTCTTTGATAACAAATTACCAGCATGGATCCAGATGTTAATCGCAGTAGGTTAGTTTGCCGCAATTTAGAAAAGTAAATAGCTTGCTACTGGAAAATTTACGAAGAAAGAAACCCTAAAAAAATTCTGTTTACTCTGAAGAAATTCTTTTCTAAAAATGAGTAAATTTGAAAAAGTAGATAAACATTTACGTATGTTTCAATTGTTTGTTTTTGTTTTTTTTTGTTTTTTTCCTTTACATATTACGATATTTCAGGAAATAGTAGTATTTTTTTTTCAACATTGAACTGAGAATCAGTTATAATTTTTACTATTAGTTTATATAATTGATTAACGTGGTTTAGATTTACGCGGTAACATTGGTGACCCAGTAAATCGTATTAATCGAGGGACTCCTATATACGTATGTTAAATAATTTTGAAAAATTAGAAGGAAATGTGAACAAATTTTGTAAGCAATAACTCTAATTAAATCCCCTTTTTTGAAATATTACCGGACGTGTTTAAAATTCATGACTTACCAAGAATTCTGAAACAAAGCATTGCATTCATTAAAGGAATTTAACCTTTGGTGAATTTAAGACAAAAGAAGAAGATATGATATTTGAAGAAGAATGGATGACCAAGTCATCGATGTAGAATGGTACAAGAATGGAATTGGTAATTCCCCCTCCTTGAAAAGGGCTCTGCCCGTGAATAGTGGTGATCTGTTAAATTAAAAAAAAAAATGTTGCTAATGGGAAAAGGTTTTTATGAGAAATTTTGATACATTTAAATAAAGTGAAAGAGAAAACTCGTGAAAAGAAAACTTAGAGAATAGCAATGTATAACATATCTTACCCAAATTATATTGAACATGACAAGAATCAGCAGTACAAATGATCGACAATCTGAACATGTCATTGAAATTGCCGATTTTCTGTTCCGTTTAACTAATATATATTATAATATATGTATAATATATAATATATATATATATAATATATTACAACAAGAGGCCAACCTCAGTTTAACAGAAAATACTGTGTAAAAGAACTCACGATTAGTCAAGATATCAAGTTAAAGAATGAACTGTTAAAAATATGCACAGAATGCAGGTTAAAGCCACAAGGAAATAGTAAGAAGAATTTTCTTCTTCCGAATAGTGTTGATGTATACCCTCTTCCAACCATGAAAAATCTATTAGCTTTTAGTTACAGAAGATAGTGGATAGTGTTGAACGAGAACTAGTATCATGCTTGAAGTAGGATATCTTTCAACATGAAAAGAAATTAAAAGATCATATTTGGACTTGACTATAGGAAATGCGTTCTAGGAGATGGAAGAGGAGAATGGCTGCCAAAATCATCCAGTGTTGAATTTGATATAAAAAAAAGAAAAAAAGAGATACAAAGAGATAAGACTGGACAGTGGCAATACTATCGGTAGGTTCGTCAGAACTGATAAGAGAAGAAAAGTAACTTCGCTAAAGTTATTAAAGAAGTTTTATCTGACGTCAGAATTTTTTAATAGGACAATAAAGAGAGTTAGACCTTTAGGTCTCTTTCGTTTAGTAACGGCACATGCATCCTGTAGAATAACAGTCTTTAATTTGATTTTAATTTTTAACTTTTAATTTTAACTTTAATTTTATAACTTGGACATATGAAAATAGAGACAGTTAAAACTTAAAAGTAGAATATTTATTAAAATGTTAGTGAATTGGTTCGATTGAATCGATTATTTAAATAAAAAAAAAATTCATCTTCGAAAAGAAATATTTTGTGGTAGATTGCTGGAAATCTGACAAAATCTGACACAAAATTTTTTTATTCAACTCTAAAATATTACATAATTAAGTACACCACTAAACCTTTTTTTGAAGATTTTTTTTTTTTTTGATACAAGATAGCTCATATTTATTATTTTTTTTTTTTAATTAAATTAAATTTGTGATTAATAAGAGTTGTTGCGTCGTACAGTTTGGAAAAATAAATAAATAAATAAATTAAAAAAAATAATAATTAAACTTTAAAAAATAATATTGAAATGTTAAAATTTATACATTTTATATAACTCGCCCCCCTTTTACAGTTAATATCTACTGCCAGAATTCAAAAGTAGGACAGTGTTTCAGTTTCAATAATTTGGTTAAATATATCGTTGAACATTGATTAATTTTTGTCTCCAAACCAATAAAATTTTTAAATTTATATTAATTTTAATTTATTTTCTCTTTAGTTCTTTTATGATATTATGAAATATCAAGACAGTGACGTTTATTTTTT
>SEYY01024655.1:0-37500 GCA_009176605.1 Armadillidium nasatum | reverse complement strand
CAAATGCATGGTATATGAATGTTTGTCTATGGGAACTACGCTCCCCATACCCTCTGACCCATGACTGGTGGTGATAAAATTTTCACTTATGTATATATAAGTAACATGCCTTCGTGCGTATCTAATATTGTGATTGAATGTATTCCTGTAAATTATGTGAATATACTTTAAGGTAATATGTATATGGTTTTATTTTTTTATAATGACTTTTCAGTAAATTTTCCAAAATTCCAAAAACCAGAGATGTTAAGCTATCTGGCCTATAGTATCCTAGATCTTCTTTACTACCTTTCTTATAAATGGGCCCCACATCTGACATTTTCCAGTCCTCAGGTACCTCTCCAAAAGCAATAGCTTGTTTAAAAATCAAATTCAGTGTTTACTTAGGAGAGATTGGATAGCAGTTTAAGAGACTAATAGTAAAAAGGCGTATAACATTTGAAATTGAGTTAAATGAAGTTAAATCTTTGCTAGAACATATTGACTAAATAAGGCAGTGGGACCTGATGATGTATATGGAACAATTCTAAAGGAGGGGAGCAATAACAGTATTTCAAATTAACTGTATTTGACTTTTAAACAATATATTACTAGTGGAAAACGTCATACGTAGTGCCCATTTATAAGAAAGGTAGTTTAATAAGATATAGGAAGCTAAAGGCCAGTTAGCTTAAGATCTATAGCTGTAAAACTTTTGAAAAAGTTACTGGGAAGTTACATAGAGAAAATGATAACTGTAAAACTCCCAGCATAGTTTTAGAAAGGGTAGATCATGTCAGACTAGCCTTCTAGAATTTATGGAATATATTACTGAATGTATAGACAGAGGTGATCAGTGTGTGCTACTGAATGGAAATAAGTCATTATGGAAAACAATGATGAGTGAGTTTCTACATGGTTCTATATAAATGATTTAGACGAAGGTCTTAAATGTAAGGTTTCTAAGTTTGCAGATGATACCAAAGTGGTCACCTCAATAAGGAATAATGTGTAGATAGAGTCCTTGGATGGGCAGATAAGTGGCAAATTAATTTTAATAGTATAAAATATAAAGCTCTTCATGTTGGTTAATCAAATGATGGATTTAATTATTATATGAATAGAGATTGGCTTGAGACTGTGGACCAAGAAAAAGATTTAGGTGTGATTATTAGTAGTAATAATATAATACAAGTTCACAAAATAATTGCATCTGGCAGTAATACAAGATTTAAAAATACTTTACAGTGGACCTTAGAAGAGAAACTAGAGAGCATGATAGGAAAATTAAAAAGAAATCATGTCATCTCAAACTAAGAAAATACTCTTTTGGAATGGCTTGCAACATTTAAGAGCTGGCTTGATAGATATATGGATGGTTTAGGTATCATATAGTATAAATTGACTAAGCCTAAGAATTTTAGACCAGCTTGTGACTACGCCTAACTTAGAAACCTTTCATTTAAGTCCTTTGTCTAAATCATTTGAATAGTGGTTCCAGCATAGAACCATGTGGAAATCCATTCTTCACTGTTTCCCATAATTGATTACATTGCATGTGTAATTAGTTGCATAATGTCATTAGTTAGATTTACTAAATATTTGTAGGGTCTTAGTTTTAGTTTTTTATCTTATTTTGCATGAATGAACTGATAACTAATGATATGATAGACCTATTCTTTGTTGCATATATTAGTATTACCTGTAATTATTTGTTTAGACTGGGACAGTCTCGATAGGCCCTTGAGGCTTCCAACTGTCTCTGTTTTTCTAATGTTCTAAAGTATTAGTTCTCTATTGACATTTTGATTCAACTTCAAACAAGATTGCTTTTCTCTATGTATCTTTAGCATTCTGGTTTGAATTTTGATTGTTACATCTAAGTTAACCTTTTGACTTTATTTCAGATTATTTTCCTTCCATAGAACAAATATTTTATTCTTATTAAAATTATGATTTTCTACTATATAATTTGGTCAGTCGAAGAAATTAGGTAAAAACCGATGTCAGATCAAGAACTTGTTGACGGTATCATAAAATCTGAAAATCTTTTGAAGATTGAAAAGAAGTTGAGTACTCAACATGTAAAGGTGTGTTCTTTTCTGTTCTATTTTTATTCAAGTAAAGTAACTTAAAGTTAGAAATGACAAAATGGTCAGAAAGTGTTACCTTCTTATTATTGTTAAGTCAATTTCCTTAGGGTTCAGAAATTCAATTTGAAGAAGACGAATATTTTGCAGAACTTGTAAAATCAAAATTTCCTGTGGTGCTTCTCAAGAAGTTCAGTCATAAGGAATTAGAGGTATTTTGGCATATTTGTTATATATATATATATATATATATATATATATATATATATATATATATATATATATATATATATATATATATATATATATATATATATATATATATATATATATATATATATATATATATATATATATATATATATATATAGGGACCGACCGGGGCTGGAATTTGGCTGGGGCCAGGGTTGCCTAAAATTTGTAAAGAGGTCAAAAGTACTGAAATTTTACTTCAAAAAAATTAGATAAAAATTAATTGAGGTTTATTTAATTATAAAAAAGGCGTAGAATAGCCAAAATTCACTTAAATTAATGAATATATGGATTTTCTCAGAAAAAATTCAGAAAATTACAGATTTTGTATATCAAAAAGTACAAAAATTAAAAAAAAATTTTGTTTTTGATTCATAATAGTGATTCAATAGCTTTATCTAGGTAAGACCCTAATGTAAAGTTTGAAAAAATATAAGATATAAAATTATCAATTTAACCTGTATTTATAAATATCATTGTTATTTATTGCTATGTATCAAACTTGTATCAATTAGCTACTTTACTTGAAAATTATTATTTTGTTTATACTTCAGTCAACATAGTTAAAAGATAAGCTTCAGCAGTATGGGAGTACTTTACAATGTTTCAAGATAGGCTCGAAATAGCTAAATGTAACATCTTCGGCCAGGAAATTAGAAGAGGAACTCCAGGTGCTACAAGTAAAATAATTTCAAGTAACTCTTATTGGGTATCTAAACACAAAGATGAACATTCACTAGCAGAAAAAAGGAGCGGTCAAAAGAAACAGAAAAAAAAAAAAAAAAAAAAAAAAAAAAAAAAAAAAAAAAAAAAAAAAAATCTTAATTTTCTTATATTTTGTTTGAATATTTTTTTTTATTATTTGACTGATTAAGCTGAAATTTTCAGGGTATATGCATTTTGTCCCGAAGTTCTGAGTTGATTTCGAGCATTTTTTCTGAACATATAATGGTTTGAAAGTTTGTTTGGACCCAAAGTTGAAAAAAAATGAATAGCGTGGTCAAACCACTGGTCCACATGGGCTGAAAATTTAACTGAATAATCTTAGCCCCAATTTCTTGCATTGGTGAGAAATGATTTTTGATATCACGTCTGGAAAAAAAGTTATAAGCACTTGAAATTTTTTTTTTTGCAAAAATCGTACCCTTTTTTTAAAAAAATTATTTAAAAAAAAAAAAAAAACGCTACCTACTAATTTCTTTATTTTTGGACATTGTTTTGTGGAGGGACAGGACAACATTTTATATTTATATATATTATATATATATATATATATATATATATATATATATATATATATATATATATATATATATATATATATATATATATATATATATATATATAGTTGCTTGCTCTGTATAGGGGTGTTGTTCGCCCCTGTACGCCTCGCACATCTGGGGTGGTTCCACACATACAGCTCTTCTCGAAAAGGTGGAGTCTAGGGCTTTTCATCTTATAAACTCTTTTGCTCTTACTTACTCTCTCCAATCTCTTTCTTCCCACAGAATTGTTGCGTCACTTTCTCTATACTATCGCTATTACAACGGACATTGCTCTTCTGAGCTCTCACGTCTCATACCTCCTCCATTGAGAAGGGCTCGTGCGACACGACTTTGTACGCAGTCTCATCTTTTCTCTGTCCAACTCTCCGACCCCAGACTTAACCGCTGTGCTCACTCTTACATGTACTCTGCTGGTAAAGTCTGGAACACACTTCCTTTATCTATTTTCCCAACTTTCTTTGACTTGCACATTTTCAATTGCCGTGTTTCGGGTTACGTCGGCTATTAGCGACCAGATTCATAATGTTCCCAAATTCTGGTGGAATTTGGTGGGCTTCCGGGCTTTGCTCACCAGAGGAGAAAAAATTTATATATATATATATATATATATATATATATATATATATATATATATATATATATATATATAATATATATATATATATATATATATATATATATATATATATATATATATATATATATATTATTAAATGCTATTTGTTTGAAGAGACATATAGCCTAAAAGACTTTTTGGAATTTATGAAATTTGGTAAAAAAATTGACTGTCTTCAAGGCTAAATCTCGAAACCAACGAATCGCATTGAATAAAGTAAAGAAAGGAATTTGTATCCCCATCCCTCCTCTATACACCCACCAAAAATAAATGTTATAGTTGTAGTTTTTTTTTTGTTTTAATTTTTTTGTCCGAAAAGGTGGATTTTTTTTTTTTTTTTTTTTTTTTTTTTTTTTTTTTTAATAGCTGTTCAGTTTTGGGTTTATAACATTTTTCCTGTAACTCTAGGAGCAAAAGTCTGTTAGAAGTTTTTGTTGCCAATAGAGTTTTGAATATACAGAACAAATTTCAGGTTATTCTGAAAAGTGGTTTGGCCTCGCCATTCATTTGAAAAGGGTCAAATTTCCAAAAAAAAAAAAAAAAAAAAAAAAAAATTAATAGTTATAGACTCAGGAAAACACTAGAAAAAGAGAAAAGCTATATACACTGAAAATTTGAGGAGAATCGGCTGAAAATTAAAAAAAAAAATTTGAAATTGGATTGTCCCCTCAAGTATAATTTCCCATTTTAACCCCTGCTGGCAAACCCCGGTTTTCCCTGATTTTTAGCCGGGGTTGGCCGGGGCCCCGGTCGGTTCAATATATATATATATATATATATATATATATATATATATATATATATATATATATATATATATATATATATATATATATATATATATATATATATATATATATATATATATATATATATATATTTTATGTCTCCTCTGGTGGGCAAAGGCCAGAGGAATACCATTATCCAACAGAGTTGGGGAGCATTCGAAATCGGGTCGCTAATGGCCGACGTGACCCGATACACGGCGTTTAAAAGTGTAAAAGTCAAAGGAAGTTGGGAAACAGATAAAGGGAGTGTGTTCCAGACTTTACCAGTAGAGTATATGTAAGAGTGAACATAGCAGTTAAGTCTGGGGTCGGAGACTTGGACAGAGAAAGGGTGAGACTGTGTAGAAGTGTAGAAAGTCATGTCGCACGAGCCCTTCTCAATGGAGGAGGTATGCGACGTGAGAGTTCAGAAGAGCAATGTTCGTTGTAATAGCGATAGTAAAGAGAGAGTGACGCAACAATTCGACTGTAAGAAAGATATTGGAGAGAGTTAGTAAGAGCAGGAGAGTTGATAAGACGAAAAGCCCTAGACTTCACCTTTTCAAGAAGAGCTGTATGTGTGGAACCACCCCAGATATGCGAGGCGTACTCCATGCAGGGCGAACAACGCTCCTATACTGAGCAAGCAACTGGGGTGGATTAAAAAAACTACGAAGGCGCCTCAGAACACCCAACCTCTTAGAAGCTTGTTTAGAGAGAGAAGTAATGTGATCTATCCAAGAAATATCACGAGAAAAAGAAATGCCGAGAATATTCACAACATATGAAGGTTTGAATTGAGTGCTTTCGAAGATGTCCTAGTTGTGTGGAAGATTGTGTCGAGTAGAAAGATGGAGGAATTGATTTTATGGGGCATTGAAAACGACCATGTTTTCCCTGCCCCAATTTGAAATACGAGAAAGATCAGAGGTCAGTTGCTCCAAGGCCATTCTTCTTGAATCTATCAGCTGCTGTTGGGAGGGACGTCTTTCAAAGTGAAAGGAATATTGAAGGGTGGGGTCATCGGCATAGGAGTGTATAGGAGACGAAGTAATAGAGAGATCATTGATGGAAATTAGAAAGTTGGGGATAGGACGGATCCTTAAGGAACACCACTATTTATGGATTTATAGGATTAACGGTGGCCTTCTACAACTGCTGCTATAGAACGGCTGGAAAGGAAATTAGAGAGAAGGATAGATTCCGAAAGAGGGAAGTTTTTAAATCAAAGCTTTGTGCCAGACTCTATCGAAGGCTTTCGAAATGTCTAGCGCCACAGCGAAAGACCCACCGAAACCCCGGAGAGCGGAGGACCAAGAGTCAGAAAGTATGGAAAGAAGATCACCAGTAGAACGTTCTTTACGAAAACCATACTGGCGATCAGAGATAAGATTAGAAGAATTGAGATGTTTCCAAACCTTCCTGTTGAGGATAGATTCGAAAACTTTAGAAAGAACGGAGGTTAAAGAAATTGGACGATAATTAGAGGGTTGGGAAGGGTCCCCCTTCTTCGGCACAGGCTGAATGAGCGCACGTTTCCAGCAAGAAGGGAAGGTCGAAGTAGAAGGGCAAAGACGAAATAGTTTACCAAGGCAGGGTGCAAGCTCGGAATCACAAGTTTTGAGAACCGCAGGAGGAATATCATCAGGACCATACGCCTTCTTAGTGTTAAGCTCATAGAGAGCAGAAATGACATCTTTAGAAGAAATTATAATATTAGGCATAAATGAGTTGGAGATGGTTGAAGGAGTTTGAGCGAAGAGTTCTGCTTTAGTAGAAGGTAAAATGGCAGTTGTACCATCAGAAAAAACTAGAGGGAAAGAGGAAGAAGCAAAGTTAGAGTTGATATTTTTTCAAAGTGCTAGAAGGGCTAGAGGAAGTGGAACCAGAAAGATTATTGCATTGGATGAAATATAAGTTGAATGGGTTTCAGGGGTTTGAAGACGACGGTAATCTCTGAAGGCAGCGTCCCTGCGGCGGATAGCACGAGAAAAAGTAGAGTTAAACCAAGGTTTGTTAGGTTTAGTAGAAAGGAAAGAATTTGGAATGTACGCCTCCATGCCAGAGAGAATCACCTCGGTTATGCGCTCAGCACACTCCGAGGGATCCCCCTCCCACGAAAGCAATAATCATTTCATGGGAAATCAGAGAACAACAACCGCAAGTCAGACCAGCTAGGAACACCGAAGTGCCACAAACTTCTCGCCGAAGACGGGGGTCGTTCTTGCGGAAGACTTGAAGAGACAGAACAAGATACGGAGATAAGAAGGTGATTGGATGAACCAAGAGGAGAAAAGAGTTTAACAGTATAAGGATAAGAAGTAAGGAAAGATCAAGTATGTTGGGTTCATCACCAAGGCGATCAGGGATACGGGTAGGGAGTTGCACCAACTTCTCAAGGTTGTTCTGGATAGAAAAGTTGTAGGCGAGTTCACCAGCTGAATCATGAGAACTAGATGAAAGCCATTGGCGGTGGTGAACATTCAAATCAACTAATATGATGATTTCAGAGAAAGGAGAAGAAGAGAGACTGTGCTCTATTTTGGAGTTTAAATAGTCGAAGAATTATTTATAGTCAGTAAAATTAGGAGATAAATAAACAGAACAAATAAATTTAGTAGTAGAATTGCAAGAGAGCTTAAGCCATAAGGTATATATATATATATATATATATATATATATATATATATATATATATATATATATATATATATATATATATATATATATATATATATATATATATATATATATATATATATATATATATATATATATATATATATATATATATATATATATATATATATATATATATATATATATATATATATATATATATATATATATATATATATATATATATATATATATATATATATATATATATTGTTTACTAACTTTTAGTAACTTTAACTTTTTATATTTTTATAATGGCCTTTATATACCATAATTATGACTTTATATGAAGCATTGTTTTCCTCTTATTATTAGTATTATTATTATTATTATAATTATAAATTAATATTAGGCATATTTCTTTTTATAGGAATTGTTGAATGTGAAAAATGTTTCATCATTGTTAGAGAAAATGAAGGAAGATTGTTTGGAAGTGCATTTCAAGTCAAATAAAGAGGAATATTTTGCCAAACTTGAAGAATCAAAGTTTCCTTTGGTGCTTCTCAAGAAGTTGAGTGATAAGGAATTAAAGGTATTTTGCAACACTTGTAGATGGGCAGTGGGGCACACTTCTATTAACTCTGTTTATGATGGTCTTTCATTTTATCTCCAATTCTTTGTCTACTGTTCGTAATGTACTACTATCATTTTTTACCCAATCTATGTGAATGAGGCATTCTTCTATTTCTCTTTCATTTTGAAAATTAATGTTACCAGTGGCAATAAGTAGTGGTTAAAAGAAGGGATTTAGTATTAACATTTGACTACTCAAATACTGTAGTCCTCCACCTCTCTAATTGACTCATTGTTCTGTACAAATATTACATCCTCGAAAACATACAACTCTTCCTTTATCACTGTTTCTCTTTGATTTTATTCTCGCTACAAAACTGTTGCAAGACTCTCTATTCTATTGATAGTATATTGGATACTGATTTCTAAAATTTCTCTATTTCTCTAATTCCTAGATATTATTGCTTTGTCTATTCCTTCATTTGATCTACTGGTAATGATACCCTGCAATGAATAAACCCCTCCTTTCACACTGGTGTGTGTGTCTCTCTAAAATGTTTGCTTCTTTGGATATAAAACTTACATCCATGGCTGCTATCTTGTTTGTCAGTTTTTGATTATACTCTCCTGGTTAATTCCTTATCGAATTTCTTGACACAAATTTTTTCAGTGTACAAACATATTGACAATCTTATTTCTAGTGTAGGCATATGCTCATCATTTTCTATTTTGGTGAGAGAGATCAGCATTCTTCTGTGGAGCAACCACAACCCATTGGGTATTGCATCTCCCGACCCTACCTTCGCATAGTTATTAAGCTCTAGCTGGTGAAACGACCATGCATATTTGACATCCTACCAACAAAGGTACATTTACCACCTTCCTCCCTTCCAGGAAGGGAAGGGTCCAATTTTTTGAAAACTTTTTTTTATTTTTTTTGACCGATTGAGCTGAAATTTTCATTATATATGCATTTTTTCCCGATAATCAAAGTTCACTAGGAACGTTTTCTGAGTCTTTAACGGTTTGAAAGCTATTTGTTTTTTGTTTTTTGTTGAAAAAAAATGAATAATTGGGTCAAATCACTGGTCCACATGAGCTGAAAATTTAACTGAAAAATCCTAGCCCCAATTTCTTGGATTTGTAGAAGACGATTTTTGATATCAGGTCTAGAAAAAAAGTTATAAGCACTAGAATTTTTTTTTTTTTTTTTTTTTTTTTTTTTTTTTTTTTAAACCCGAGAAAAAAATTATTTAAAAAAAAATATTCATACAATTCTTATTTTTGGATATTGTTTAGAGGAGGGATAGATCTACAACTTTTATTTAGAGCATTATTAAAATCTATTTGTTTTAAGTTAGATGTATCCTCTCAAACTTTTGGGATTTTTGAAAATTGGTCAAAAAATGGACCTTATTGGAGGGGCTATATCTCGGAACAAACGAATCGGATTGAATAATATATTAAGAGGAATTTGTAGCCCCATTACTTCTCTATACACCTACCAAAAATAAGAAATGTAGTAGTTGTAGTTTTTTTTTAAATATTTTTTTACAAAAAGTTGGATTTGTTTTATTTTTTGAAAAATTTTTGATTTTCGGTAGTTGGTCAGTATTGGGCTAATAACATTTTTTGTATAACTCTGGGAGCAAAAGTCTATTAGAAGTTTTTGTAGCCAATAGAATTAGGAATACACACACACCAAATTTCAAAGGAAAAAAAATTTTTTCATGTGGACTCATCGAAATAAATTTCTGAAATAACTTCAAAACTTTAAATTACTCGTAAAAATGTTTGGAATGGATTTTTTTCGTCGGGAAAAAAGTTATCTATACTGAAATTTTCAGGAGAATTGGATAAAAAAAATCGTTTTGAAAATTAGACCCTCCCGTTTATTAATAAAAATTGTTTTTGTATTTTTAGTAGGAATAAAATATTAGTTTTAAAAGAGGTTTTTAAAAAGTAGAAATGTCAGATTTAAATCATTTTTTTTTTTTTTTTTTTTTGAAAAAAATTATTCGAATTTTGTTCTACTTTTTCTATTAAAAAATTTCACATTCTCTTCTACAGGCTCTCATAAATGATGGTGGAGGAGGAAGAAGATTAGGAAAAGGTTCCCAAATGAAAAGGACTTCAAGGAGGAGACCTCGAGCATCAGTTACGAAAGATAAAAGTGTTGAAAAGAATCTAGAGAACTTCAGTTGCAAATATTGTGACTTTACCTTTGAAAGTAAAGTTAATTTGAGAAAACATTCATACACACACTGGAAAAAAAGATACAAATGTGACCTTTGCAATTTTAAATGTATTTTCAAATCGGGGTTAAAACCTCACATGCAAAGTCACAGCAACATAAAATTATTTAAATGTTGTGTGTGTAATTTGAAATTCAAGTCGAAGGAGACCTTAAAAGGTCATATGTTTACTCATGGAAGTAAAAAATTATTTAAATGTTCAGACTGTGACTATGAATGTATTCGTAAAGATTATTTAAAAGCACACATTCTTAATAATCATAGAAGTGTAAAATTATATAAATGTTCAGACTGTGACTACGAATGTAATCTCAAAGGAAGCTTAAAGTCACACATATTTAATATGCATGGAAATGTAAAGCTACTAAAATGTTCTCATTGCACCTTTGAAACTAGTTGGAAAAATAACTTAAGAAGACACATGCTTACACATAGTAGTCAAAAATTATTTAAATGTTCAAAGTGTTTCTATGAATGTAATGCTAAGGAAAGCCTCGTAGTACATATGCTTAACCATGAAAATGTTAAATTATTTAAATGTTCAGACTGTGACTATGGATGTAATTCTAAGTCAATTTTGCGAGCTCACATTATTAATCATAGGAACATGAAGTTATATAAATGTTCTAAGTGTAACTATGAATGCAATCGGAAATATTATTTGCGAATACACTTACTTAATCACACGGATGTTAAGTTATTTAAATGTTCAAAGTGTAATGTTGGATATAACAGGAAAGCAAGCTTAAAATTACACATGCTTAATCATAACAAAACAAAATTATTTAAATGTTTTAAATGCACTTATGAAACTAATCGAAAATATGACTTACAAGTACACAAACTTAGGCATGAAAATAAAAAAAAATTTAAATGTGCCGAGTGCAAGTATAGATGCAATTTCAAACATGATTTAAAAAAACATTTGCTTAAGAAGCATTAAAATTGTATTAGAGAATTGGAACAAGTACAGTCGTGAACAGAAGTTCGTTCCTATTAAGCTGGAAATAAATATTTATATAAAATGGAGATCATTTCATAAAAGCTCTATTTTGAATAAAAAGAGAATAAAAACATTGAGAGGGGCTTAATTGAACTGTGATTGGCTGAATCTGAGATGATCTCCATTTTATATAAATATTTATTTCCAGCTTAATAGGAACGAACTTCTGTTCACGACTGTACATACGTATATGTAAGTACCCTGAATTAGAATAAGAAAATGGTATTATAAAAACTTTATATACTTTCACTATTTTATCTAGTGTATATAATTTGTATATTTTAAGTTCTCCTTGATAGGGGTTTGCAGAGTTGGTTTGTTTTTTTGTATCAATGTAGCACACTTTCAACTAAACAGACTGCCGGTTAAATAAGAAACACTTTTTATCAAATCATTGTCGAATCTTGACGTTATTAATTAAAAATGAAAGTGTTTTAGCTTGTTCATTACTAGTCCTCAAAATTCGAAGGTATGAGGTTATATATTTTTTCCATATTCACCTACTTCTTACTATCCTTTCAATTTACTTCTACTCAAATATATACCTCTATCGTTCTAACTATATTAAAGTTATATATGGAGGAAGTTCTAAGAGGAAACGTTTCTTTAGAAAAGTTCAGAGTAAATTTCCTCTGATTATTTAATTGTGACCCTTCTCTTTCAGGTCTTTTAATAAAATCTAAACCGAACGTCATTATAGTATTAGAGAATTGGAACAAGTACACAAGTATATGTAATTAGAGATAGAAAATGGTATTAGAGAATTGGAACAAGTACATGTAAATTCCTTGAATTAGAAAGAGTCAGAATATGGTATTAGAGAAGTGGAATAAGTACACACTTATATGTAAGTACCTTGAGTTAGTCAGGAAATGGTATTTGAGAATTGGAACAAGTATAGGTAAGTACCTTGACATTATAAAGTCTGAAAATGATATTAGAAAGAAAAAGTCAGAACATGGTACTAGAGAAATGAAAGAAGTACATACATATATGTAAGTACCTTGAATTAGGAAGAGAGAGAAAATATAGAAAACAACTTTGAAATTTTGGTTGGTTTATATTCAAATTGAAATTAACTTTTGGCCAGAAAGGGATTTTTAGAACCATGGAAGGGAAATATAAACAATTTATTAACAATAAAAGCTGATAATAGAATTTCTTAAAATGTAAATAATAATGAACTTATTTAATGCATAATTATAATTGAAAATAATGCTAATAATAAATCAATCATTGTAAATAATTCAAAAATGATCATCTTTCTCTCTTCCTTTGAAGCCCCATAATAGATCCTCATTATTTTCAAGATTTCAATAGTGATGAAAAGATTGTTGGAAATTTCTAGGGTGCTGAAACCCCAGAAAGAGCTTAATGCAGATAAGTTGCTGTTCTACTAAGAATAAAACATTCTACTAAATTTAGTCAACGATTAAAAGGACATTTATAAACTCATCAATGAAAATTTTTCTCAAATAGTTGAAATAAAAAGGAGGATTTACGGTATTTCCAAGATATTAAACTTGGACATTCGACTTATTTGTGTAAGCTCATAAATAAATTTTAAAGTAGTATATTAGGTAAAATTCTGGCCTAGTAGGAATATAATTTCAACCCAAACAAGCAAGAGCTCTCAAACTCTGCTCAAAGTAACCAAGGCCCAGTTACGGTAAAAGTCGAGTCAAATATAAAGTAATACACTAATTCAATCCAAAAGGTCAATTTTATATCAAAATGGTAAAACAAAATAATAGGTTGAGTTGGTCTACGTGGGGCCTAACTTCTCTTACAAAGCTCTAAAAGATTCCTACCCTAAGGATTGGAGTATATATATATATATATATATATATATATATATATATATATATATATATATATATATATATATATATATATATATATATATATATATATATATATATATATATATATATATATATATATATATTCTTTTATTACCCCTTATTGAAGCAAACAACGAAAATTTGACACTGTTTATTCTTAGATATATATATATATATATATATATATATATATATATATATATATATATATATATATATATATATATATATATATATATATATATATATATATATATATATATATATATATATATATATATATATATATATATATATAACTACCATATAGCTACAAGTAATTTAAAAGGTTAAATGGGATAATACTCATCTCCCTGAGGACTCTTCAGGCGTTGATGTGTATTTTTTTTAGTTAAGAAAGGTTATAATATCAAGCGACTTATAATATCAACGGTAAATAGGCAAGTGCTGCTGACCTAGCATTTTCTGTATATATAACAAAAGTCAATACCCATGTTAAATGTTGCCTTTCTATAAGATTTTTAAGTTTAGGGTGTATTTTAATATTCTGTGAAAATTATAGATAGTTTTATCTACTAAGAATCGTCATATATGGATTTTCTAATAAGAAATAACTAATTATAATAGTTGGGTTTTTAAGTTTATTATTATTCGTGGTAAACCTGACTCTTTGTAAAATGGGTAATGGCCAACCAACAGAACCCAAGTTAAGCTGATAAATCGGTCAAAATTATCCTATTACATGACATAGGTTTCCCTATATGGTTTCGAAAGAGAAATCCTTTAATATGAATAATTAATAAAAAATTTAATTATTGTAATAGGTAAACTATTATCATTACTATTAATACTGAATTGGTTATTAAAAAATGCTTATATTCTCAGGGTTCTAGATTAATAAAAAAAAATTTAAAAAGAATTTTTTTAAAAAATTAATATATATATTATTATATATATATATATATATATATATATATATATATATATATATATATATATATATATATATATATATATATATATATATATATATATATATATATATATATATATATATATATATTATTTTATTAGAGCTCTTATATAAAATGAAACATTATATTTTAAGTTCTTAAATAATTATAAACTCTAATTAATTTTTCAGATTTTTCTTTTCCTATAACTTATAATTTGGACCAAATTGTAGGTACTGAAAAACCACTCAACTGAACCAGAACTCGCAGGAATGCTATGCAGGTTTTTAACCAAGGTGAAAATTCATTTCCATTCAGGCAAAAACACAGTTCGTTGGACCAAATTACAAATTGCAGTCATTAACGGTCCAACGTTCTTGTCGTCTCGCCCATTGTAACGGGTGGGCAGTGATGAGCAATGGCATCATTCGTGCGACTCTCTTCAGAATGCTCATCCTTTGCAGTTCTCCGGAACACTCTAACATAAGAGACCATGGAGATACCCATCCTTTTCCTTCTTCCGATTTCTCTATACTCCGACATTCGTCTTCTCTTCTTGATCGTAGGATATTGGAGTCTTTATATGTAAAAACTCATTCCCCATCCTTAAATGATCAAGCTTCTTCTACTGTTCTTTTCACACAGTGATGAAGTCCATTTTCCTAAATAGTCCAGCCTTTTTAATATTTCTTGGTGTTGCAAAATTTCGACTTAAGTCTTGGTTTTTGTTTATGTTATTTTAGTATCCATATTATTCTTATATTTTTATTATTTTATTGTAATTATTATTATTATTATTTTAGTATTTTTTTTTATATATAGTTAAAGAATTTATTTGGTTTATATTTTAAATTAGAAAATTTTTAGAACTTAGATTGTGCTGAGGACGGACCGATTTAAGGTTTGAAACGTTCACACTGTAATAAATAATATGTGGAGACCCTTGATGTTGGCTTTAACCTTTCTAATTAGATTGAAGTTCACAAGGAACGAAGCTATCTCAACTATATATATATATATATATATATATATATATATATATATATATATATATATATATATAATATATATATATATATATATATATATATATATATATATATATATATATATATATATATATATATATATATATATATATATATTGGCGACCAGATTTCTGACTGTTCCCCAACTCTAATGAATATTGGTAGGAATCCGGCCTTGCCCACCAGAGTATATATATATATATATATATATATATATATATATATATATATATATATATATATATATATATATATATATATATATATATATATATATATATATATATATATATATATATATATATATATATATATATATATATATATATATATATATATATATATATATATATATATATATATATATATATATATATATATATATATATATATATATATATATATATATATATATATATATATATATATATATATATATATATATATATATATATATATATAACGAAATAAATGGCTAAAAACAACAAACACCATAAATGAATTTTAACATAATAAGTTTTGTTATTTGTTATTCTTATCTTTTTATGATTTTATCGTTTTCAGTAATAATTTTTTGGCTCTTAAGTTGAAGTTAGTTATATATATATATATATATATATATATATATATATATATATATATATATATATATATATATATATATATATATATATATATATATATATATATATATATATATATATATATATATATATATATATATATATATATATATATATATATATATATATATATATATATATATATATATATATATATATATATATATATATATATATATATATATATATATATATATATATATATATATATATATATATATATATATATATATATATATATATATATATATATATATATATATATATATATATATATATATATATATATATATATATATATATATATATATATATATATATATATATATATATATGATTCGACTGCCGTCGAGAGTGGATGTGGTTGGAAGCAGGTGGGAAGAAGAAAATCAGAAATATCATAAGGAAGTCAGAAGAAAAGAGAACAGAAGGGTAGGCTGTTGGATATGAGGCTTTGAGATCTTCTTCCTGAGGTTGCAGTGTTTGCTGATAAGAAGAATGAAATTGACCAAAGTTAAATAAAAAAAAATATATATATATATTTTTTTCGTTATAAATTTTCAGTATTTTTTTTGAAACTAAATTAATAGAAATTCAATAAACTTATTTTTTGTGAAGCAGCACATCTTTCGACACAACTTACTTTCGGCAGTAAAATGGAAAATTGTACAGTCGTGAACAGAAGTTCGTTCCTATTAAGCTGGAAATAAATATTTATATAAAATAGGGATCATTTCAGATTCAGACAATCACAGTTCAATTAAGCCCCGCTCAATGTTTTTATTTTCTTTTTATTCAAAATAGAGCTTTTATGACATGATTTCCATTTTATATAAATATTTATTTCTAGCCTAATAGGAACGAACTTCTGTTCACGACTGTACATTAAAAGGAAAAAAGTAATTAAGTTTGGAGTAACTTCTGGTCAATAAAGGATGATTATTCCGTCGTAGTCTAGAGGCTGGGAACCGTTCTCAACCAAATTTTCTTCCCACGTATGATTGCAGGAATATTAAAACTTTCTGGAATTGACACGACCTTGCATCATGCGGGATATAGTGCAATTTATAAAGTATATATATATATATATATATATATATATATATATATATATATATATATATATATATATATATATATATATATATATATATATATATATATATATATATATATATATATATATATATATATATATATATATATATATATATATATATATATATATATATATAATATATATATATATATATATATCACATGAAAAATTCCACAAATTTTGCTGAAATTTTATTTTATAAAGGAGCAGAAAACTACTTAAAATTTTTAGAAATAAAAAAAAAAATATCGTTTGTTCGATACTGAGGATAAAATATCGATAAATCGGTTTTGAAAATATCATCGATATTTTTTCGATACTATCGTAAAAAAATATTTATATCGAAACTTTTTCAGCATCCCTATTCACTATTCAGGACAATGCAAATTTTAGCCCGCGATTCTATAGGAAACGGTGTTCTTACCTGGTTTTTAAATGAATGCTTTTGTTTGTAAAATTTGAGTTCTCTTCACCAACTTCGACTTTGGCATAAAATAAAAATCTGAAGCCATCTCCATATATGATTGATTAAAGTCTGTGCATTTATAAAGAAGTGCCGATGTCCAACGTTGATGAAGAGCACATAAAAATGAATAATAATAATAAATAATTTATAAAGAAGCACTTACTATCAAGTAAGTAAAATTTTAGTATTGTACAGTAAACTTTTGAACAAGTATTTGTTTTTATTTTATTTTATAGTTTTTACCATATTTAGTTTTCCGTGCTTCAATATGGGTTGTAAAATACAATGCATATATTTTGTATTTATATTTTCAATTGAGTAAAATTACACGGATTTGTAGTCAAATTAAATTTTAATAATTTCCACAATATTTAAGCCACTTTTATTATTTTCATTTTTTCAATAGGGAATTCTTGAAGAGACATAGGCCTGAAATTTTTTCTACTCTGCCTAGAATGATAAAATTTTTTTAATTTTTTTAATAGTTAATTGACATACGACATGATTTTATAAGAAAAAAAAAATTAAAGCAAATAAAAATTTTTTTTTTTCAATATGGCATCAAAATATCACTTTCACTTATTTACATTATATATTTACAATATATTCATTAAATTTATATTTTTAAAATTATATTTTAATAATTCTTATTTATTTATTTATTGTTACACTGAGGTTGTCTGTCCATTTTGTCCTTAAAAAAAATCTTTAGCTAAAATCTTTTGCTAACTTGACAGACGTCAAAAATATCTTCTGCTGAAAATATGCATTGAAAACAAGACAAACTTTCCTTTGACTATTTTGACCAGCAGGTTGTTATTATGATTAGATTTTAAAAGATGTTGAAGCTAAAAATTGTGGAAGTTGAAAAAATTTTGGGCTTGCTTCTCTCAGGAATTACCCAAAAAATTATCTTTTGTTTACTTAGGCTGAGTAGAAAAAAAATTTCAGGCCCGCATCTCTAAAGAATTACCTTTCAGTATTGTAACAGTGGCCTAGGATAATCCAAACTTTCTCGATTATAGCATATCATATCCTAGATATACTCAAATGTTAAAATTGAAAAAATGATTTAAGTATTACAAATTTAGCATTTGTTTAATGATAGGAAAAAAAATAGTTCATTCTAGGTATAGAGTCATACCAAAATTTTAACTGATACCAATAACAATACCAGTAATTTTTAATACCTGATACTGATTACCGAAAAGATAAATCTAGTATTAACAAATACCAATATTATTTTACTAAATTCATTAGGGTTGAAACAAGATAGGGGAATTCTTTGGCAGAGTTGCCAATTTTTACCATTTTTGCACAAAATATAGAAAATGTAATAAAAATAAGAAAATAAAAAACATTACCCAAAAGATCTATAAATAATATCACATACCCAAATAACAAATATCTATACCTTTCATTATTGATATACATCTTCAAGACGAACAAAACTCCATAATTTCTTTTATATGTAACAAAATAAAATATACACAAAGCCATGGTTTCAAGAAAGAATGAACCATAGCTGACAGTTGTTAAAATATGTTTGCCAGAATATAAATATTTATAAATTTTGTGGCCCATATATATATATATATATATATATATATATATATATATATATATATATATATATATATATATATATATATGGTAAAGGTGGAGATTGTTTCTGAGTTTCGATTGTTAAAAAATATCGAAAATCGAAAATATCGGAGAAGCCTATCGTAAACAATGAGAGTTGTCAGAGGTACGAGGTACTATTACTAGACATAGACGCAATTATTATTACTTACTTTTCTAGCAGAACCTAATTCGACTTATCATAACCTGAACTACCGAAATTGCCGTAAAAAGAGGCCTAACCTACACAAGAATTTGCCTTAAAAGAGACCTAACGTACACAAGAACGTTTGCACGACATAGTAGCCTAGGGCTAATCAAAGGCAGGAAAATATCGATGAAAATGAAATATCGACATAAAAAAATATCGATATAAAAAATATCGAAACTCAGAAACAATCTCCACCTAAGCCTATATATATATATATATATATATATATATATATATATATATATATATATATATATATATATATATATATATATATATATATATATATATGGCTTAGGTGGAGATTGTTTCTGAGTTTCAGATATTTTTTATATCGATATTTTTTTGTCGATATTTTATTTTAATCGATACTTTTTACCTATAATTAGCCCTAGGCTACTATGTCGTGCAAACGTTCTTGTGTACGTTAGGCCTTTTACGGCAACTTCTTGTGTAGGTTAGGCCTCTTTTTATGGCAATTTCGGTAGTTCAGGTTATAAGTCGAATTAGGTTCTGCTAGAAAAGTAAGTAATAATAATTGTGTGTATGTCTAGTAATAGTACATCTGTCAACTCTCTTGTTTATGATAGGCTTCTCCGATATTTTCGGTTTTCGATATTTTTTAACAATCAAAACTCAGAAACAATCTCTACCTTTACCTATATATATATATATATATATATATATATATATATATATATATATATATATATATATATATATATATATATATATATATATATATATATATATATATATATGCCCACCTGAGGGATGTGCATTAGGTCTGTGTTTGAATGTTTTTTTTTATTTTGTGTGTGCCCCCTCCTTGAAAAGGGTGGCTTAGGTAGAGATTGTTTCTGAGTTTCGATATTTTTTATATCGATATTTTTTGTCGATATTTTATTTTAATCAATACTATATCCCTAAAAGAATTTTAGTTTGCGTTTTATTTACATTGTGGTTCTTGTGTAGGTTAGGCCTCTTTTACAGCAACTTCTTGTGTAGGTTAGGCCTCTTTTATGGCAACTTTGTTAGTTCAGGTTATGATAAGTCGAATTAGGTTCTGCTAGAAAAGTAATAATAATTGTGTGTATGTCTAATAATAGTACCTCTGGCAACTCTCTTGTTTACGATAGGCTTCTCCGATATTTTCGATTTTCGATATTTTTTAACAATCGAAACTCAGAAACAATCTCCACCTTTACCGAAAAGGGCTATGCCCTTGAGTGGCGGTGTTCTGTAAAAAAAAAAAAATATATATATGTATATATATAAATGGACCAGGGCCCCAGCTAAAAATCAGGGAAAACCAGGGTTTGCCTGCCTCTCAAAAAAAGGTCTTTTTTTGACCAAATTTCAAAAATTTGTCAAGTTTGAGAGGCTATATCTCACTTCAAACAAATAGAATTTATAATGCACTAAATAATTTTTTTTAGCCCTGCTCATCTTCTAATTGATATCCAAAAATTAAAAAATTTGTATGTAGCTTTTTGTTTTTAAATAACTTTTTTCTCTGGAAGGGTATGATTTTTGCAAATTTTTTAAAGTACTTGTAACTTTTTTTTCCAAGATGTGATATCAAAAATTTGTTCCCACTAATGCTAGAAATTGGGGCTAAGATTATTCAATTAAATTTTCAGCTCGTGTTGACCAGTGGTTTGACACTGCTATTCATTTTTTTCAACTTTGGGTCCAGTAACTTTCAAACTGTTATAGACTCAGAAAAGTGATCAAAATCATATTAGAACTTCTTGAAAAAATGCATATACCCTCAAAATTTCAGCTCCATCAGTCAAATAATAAAAAAAAAAATTTAAACAAAATATTAGAAAATTAAGATTTTTTTTCTTCTTTTTTTAATATTTTCTTTTTCTTTTGACTGCTCCTTTTCTGCTTGGAATGTTCATCTTTGTGTTTTGATTTTAGATGCCCCCATGAAGATTTGGTTGAAAAATTTTAACTTGGGGCACCCTGGAGATCCTCTTCTAATTTCCTGACTGCAGAAGTTTCATTTACCTATTTCGAGCCTATCCTGAAACTTTGTAAAGTACTCCCATACTGCTGAAGCTGATCTTTTAGCCATATTGACTAAAAGTATAAACAAAATAATAATTTTGAAATACTGTAGCTAAATGATACAAGTTTGATACATAGCAATAAAATAACAATGGTTAGTATGAATACAGATTATATTGATAATTTTATATTTTACCTAAGTAAACCTGTTGAATAACTATTGTAAATCAATAAAAAATTCAATTTTTTATACTTTTTTAAACTTTTATTATACAAAATATGTAATTTTCTGAATTTTTTTTTGGAGAAAATATATTTATAATCATTAATTTAAGTGAATGTTAACTATTCTACTCCTTCCTTATAATTAAATAAATCTCAATTAAATTTATATCTAATTTTCTTAACCTAAAATTCATTGCTTTTGACCTCTTCACAAATTTTAGACAAACCTAGCCAGAGGCCCGACCCTGGCAAAATTTGAGCCCTGATCAGTCCCTATATATATATATATATATATATATATATATATATATATATATATATATATATATATATATATATATATATATATATATATATATATATATATATATATATATATATATATATATATATATATTAGTAATGGAGCAAAGCTTCACAACCTCAACTAAATTTTTAAAAAAAAATAATCATCTCACTTCAATAATAACTCAGGTTATGGAAATTTCTAAAACAGCAACTTTTCTGTTAAAAATGCATATATATATATATATATATATATAATATATATATATATATATATATATATATATATATATATATATATATATATATATATATATATATATATATATATATATATATATATATATATATATATATATATATATATATAATGGAGCAAAGCTTTGCAACTGCAATCATGGTTATAGCCTTTTTAACTGCAACTGTGGATATAACCTTTTTAAGAACTGAAAAATAAATGTAACTGCAGTTGTTAAAAAATATGCAACTGCAAAATAACAGCAGCTATGGTTGCAAAAAAATGCAGTTACAAAATAACGATAACCACAGTTTCACAATTTTTCACCTTTACTCTATTACTGATATATATATATATATATATCAGTATATATATATATATATATATATATATATATATATATATATATATATATATATATATATATATATATATATATATATATATATATATATATATATATATATATATATATATATATATATTAGAGGTGGACCGGATAGTAATTTTTTACTATCCGCGGATGCGGTTGCGGATATTCAATTGCGGATATCCGCAGATGCGGGTGCGGATAGTTTAATTTTTTAAGAATTTTTGCCATAGATTCTTGGAATTTTAAATATAATATCCAGAATCTATGTTACCATAGATAACACCCCACCAACCTCTTTCCCCAACCTCCACCCATTTGGAAAAAATATATATATATATATATATATATATATATATATATATATATATATATATATATATATATATATATATATATATATATATATATATATATATATATATATATATATATATATATAACCAGTAATTCAGTATTACCTTCACACTTCACAGTTTCACATATTCCATTTGAAGTTAATAATTGGTAAGTTATTTTTTAGAAATAAAAGCTTTAGGGCTCTTTCAGGTGAAAGTTTGGTTCGCTTTTCGTCGCAAATGAGGCCTGCTCCACTGAAAACGACGCTCACTAGCAACACTAGTTGAAGGACATGCTAAATAAGTCCTTGCCAGCTCAGGAAGAAAAAGGAAACTTTTGCAATTATCTCTCCACCAAACCAGTTGGTCTTTATCTGCCTTCCAAACGTGGGAGTTTCAGATAATTTTCAATAATCGATATTGTATCCTTTGACACTTCTGACTGTGATTCTTCATCGCTGCTGGAAGCTAGAAGATCTTTCATTGATTTAGCAATGCTTAAGCTAACAGATTTTGTTTCTTTTGTATCTGAGAGCTTTTGCTTTTTCTTGAAAGGCGTTATTTTAGCTGTTTCTATCATCTCATCGCATAAGTATCCTAATTTGATTTTAACATTCTGAGAAACAAGTGGTTTAAAAAATTTTAATTTGTACCTAGAATCTAAAAAGGTTGCAATTGAATAAGTATAAGCATCATCATTTTCCAGGTTTTCAAATCTGTCGTTCATCTCCTTCATTAATGTTTCAGTCATCCTTGAAACTCCCTTAGACTTAATAACATTTGTTAACACAACTTTCAATGTTGAAACAAGTGGTATCACATCTGACAAACATGATTCAGCTGAACTTATAGTCATGGCCTCATTAATTTCGCTCATCCTCTCAAGCATATGCAAACTACTATTCCAAAGTGTTTGAATATCTTGCATGACAGAAAGTGGACGAACATTTAATCTTGTTTGTATTTTCTTCAGCTCATTTTGGGCTACAACGGAGTGATTGAAATGCGTAGCAATTAACCTTCATTTGGTTATTAAATCGGATACACATTTTTGACTTATAATGGAATTTTTAACTACTATCTGAGTTTGGTGTGCAAAGCAATCTACATTTTTCACTCTTGCCTGAGAAAGTGCTTTTTTTATATTTGTGCCCGAATCCCTGACTACGCAGTGCACTTCATTTAATGAAATCTTCCATTTTGTCAGCATCTTTTCAAATACAGTTTCAAGATAGTCGCCTGTATTGCGTTCAGAAAGAGGTTCTGCGTTCAATGCAAAATTTTGTATAGTAATTTTTTACTATCCGCGGATGAGCATGCGGTTGCGGATATCCAATTGCGGATATCCGCGGATGCGGATATTAGAAAAATGGTGCGGATATCCGCAGTTGCGGATGCGGATGCGGATATCCGGTCCACCTCTAATATATATATATATATATATATATATATATATATATATATATATATATATATATATATATATATATATATATATATATATATAATATATATATATATATATATATATAACAGTAGTATATTCTTACACACTGATGGAACCAGTGCTCTCTAGGTTAGGCTTCTTTCCTGGCTGTTAGTATAGATTTACCTTTAAGTCAGGTTAGTTTAAGTTGAAGTTGTTTGTTAGATATCAGAATTTTGGTTAATTTCTTAAATCTAGCAAACTAGTTCAACAACCTCACCTGGATAAGTGTACACTAATGGTTAAGAAATAGACCTAACCTGCAAAATATCAGTTATCAGTGTGGGAAAAAAAAACATATTAATGTATTGCTTAGGGCCTATATTTAACAAACTAGGTTGATTTACACCTGGACTTGAAGGGTAAATGTACATATAAGGTTTGTGAATATAAATGTACAAATAAGGCTAGTGAATAGACTTAACCTGGCAAACACTGACTTTCATAGCTTAAAAAAAAAATAAATAAATAAAAATAATGAGAACATATTGCTTTATATATATATATATTATATATATATATATATATATATATATATAATATATATATATATATATATATATATATATATATATATATATATATTATATATATATATATATATATATAGTTTTCTAGTTAAATAATTTATTGTTTTAATTTATTAGTATATTATTATTAATATCATCATCATCTGAGGGAGCAGCTTCTGTGTTCTCTGTTCCTCCTTGTTCATGTTCTTCATTGGCCTTAACCACTCTCATTGAGCCCAACCATCTCGTTCCTTATTGGCCTTTAGCGAGAGTTGTGGCTTCCATCCTTACTTTTCTTTACCTCCCTCTGTGAGTGGTCATGTAATTTGATTCAGTTATGCCTCTGCTATAGGTGTGTCCACCTCCTGCTGTTTGTGCTGAGATTCCTTCTCCTACAAAGGCTGAGGGACATCTAGTTGAGTTGAGATTCCTTTCTGCACCAGTGGGACTTCTACAGTGACTCCATATCAGTTTACACTGTTCCAAAATGGATGATGTGGGGAACTCAGCTGTGTTTCTGACTTCACATTGTCCCATTCCATTTTATCTTAGTCTGTTTTCTTAGCAGAATTTATAGCAAAGTTCATGGCTGTGAACAGACTCTTGTCACATCGAACCTGAGGATAACTATACCATGTTTTCCAATTGGAGAAGCACTCCAAGCACTGCTTCACGATTCAACTTGAGAAATCCTTTTTCTTTGCCACTCAAAAGTCTATCTGTTCTTCCTATGTAAAAGAAAAACTTATTGCATTGTGTTGTCTCTTCCCATGTTGGTGTTCCTGGAAATGAACACGTCAATAGGGTGAACAAACATACTGCTTCTCATAGAATATTGATTGCCCAATCTTCCCTCTTTCTGTACTCCTGGACCACTTCCCAGGTTTCCTTTCTGGCCTGTAAACTTGCTTTGCTGAAGATACTTGTAGCTCAAACCTCTGAGCTGTCAATACTGTTATTGGACGGTGATCTTCATGTCAACATAATCACCTCCTGGAGGTAGTCCTCGCTCAATTACATCTGGATCATACCAACATCACTCATGCGTGAGAGGTTCCCTCTTCTTGCTCATTTTGCTATGCCTGTTGCCCTCTCTTGGTTGCCTTCACTGCAAGTACTTCCCTGATGTGCTCCATATACCTCTCCAGCGTCACCTCTCACTTATCCTATCCGATTATGCTCACTTTCGTAGTGATGGAGTTTTTACTTTCCTGTTGAACTTGACCATTTTATATAACATTTAATATTTCCACACTGTTCATTTTTTGTTTTGTTCAGGGATTCTCCCTGTTGTTAGTATTATTATACTGACATAGTATTATTATACTTATATACTGACATAGCATATCCGCATTCCAGTGAGCTGTGAGGATCCCTGTACATTTACACTATATATATATATATATATATATATATATATATATATATATATATATATATATATATATATATATATATATATATATATATATATATATTATATATATTTTTTTTATTATTATTATTATAATAAACATACTACTACTACATTTTATATAACATTTAATATTTCCACACTGTTCATTTTTTGATTTTTTCAGGGATTCTCCCTGTTGTTAGTATTATTATACTGACATAGTATTATTATACTTATATACTGACATAGCATATCCGCATTCCAGTGAGCTGTGAGGATCCCTGCACATTTACACTAATATATATATATATATATATATATATATATATATATATATATATATATATATATATATATATATATATATATATATATATATATATATATATATATATATTTTATTTTTTATTTATATTATTCAGTATCTTTTTTTTTTATTATTATTATAAAAATTATTATTGTTGATAATACTAACAAGATTTGTAAGATTTATTCCTTTTTAATTTTATCATTTTAGAATGCCTCCAAGCAAGAAGAAATTGGCACGTAGAAAGAATGCTGAACATTTGCACAAGAGACGTTACGACGCTCCTTGTTTCACAGAGTGAGAAAGTTGAAGAAGCACCAATGGCAAGGGATGTAAATTTGGAGTCCAAAGATGAGGAGAGGGTGGAGAAAGATCTTGAAAGCTGCCCTGATAGTGAAGGATGGTGTCAATCTTGGATTAAATTTATCTGATAATGATGAAATAAATGAAAATAAGACATTGAATAGCGTAAAAAAAAGGAAAAAGATTATTGAGGAATTTGATAAGGATTTGCTAAATCAGGGAAATATTGCAAATGAGGAAGATAATTGTCATTATGTTTTAATGCAAAAGTCTCAGCTTGGAAAGTTGATTGGCGAATCTACATGTTGTAGGTCGTGTGGAGGTAGGGATTTTAAAATTGAAAAAGCTAAGGGTAAATATAATTTGTCAACACCCTTTTATACACTGAAATGTTGTAACGAAGACTGTGGATTGGAAGCTTCAAGGCGAGCTTGTCCTACCAAAAATGTAAGAGGAAAGGAAGTGTCTGACATAATTGCTAGATTCAGTATGATAAATGCTAATATGGGGGTTGGTTATAAAGCATTGGGAAGTATTTTTACAGCTTTTAATTTGCCGGTACCATCCCTAACCCAGATTGGTAAAGTTGGAAGGTTGTTACTACTGGAGATAGAGGAGCAAGGAAAGTTAATCTTGGAAAGGTGTAGGGCAGTTGTGCATAAGCATTATGAGAAATATTTTCCTAACAGTGTGAATGAGTCTGGAAGGGCTATGATTGTTGTATGCTTTGATGGTCCTTGGAAAACCCGAGGTCATCACTCACATATTGGCATTGGCTTTGTAGTGGATTCAGAAACCAATATAATAGTCGATTTCCATGTTCTTAGTAACTTCTGCCAGATGTGTGCACTGAATAAAAAAAAATTGAAAGAAAGTAAGTTTGATGAGTGGGTAAAGCAGCATAAGGAAAAGAATGAATGTGACCAAAACTTTTCAGCTGAATTCAGTTCAGGAAGTATGGAACCAGAAATTGCTAGAATTCTATGGGAAAGGTCGAAGAACAGCAATTTGTGGTATACAACTATGGTGACAGATGGGGACTCAAAGGCCCATACTAAGGTAAATGAAATATCCCCCTATGGAGATATTAATGTTAAAAAAGAAGAATGTCATAATCACATTAATAAACGTATGAAGAGAGTATTAAATCAGGTGGTTAAGGATGAAGGCTTAAGAGAGTGCACAGAAAAGGAATATTTTCTAACAGAAGCAAAAATAAACGCTTTCTCTAATTTTTATAACAAAGCGATTAGAGAAAATGTTGGGAATATTGAGAAAATGAAAAATGCTATCATGGCATCTTTTTACCATCATGTTCAAACACCAAAAGAACCCATTGGAGTTCATCATTTGTGTCCAGAAGGGAAGGATTCTTGGTGTTTTTATAAGAAGGCAGAACATGAGGGAAAAGAGCCTGACCCCAAAAATTTTACTCACCCGATATCTAAGAAGATGTTGAATTCTATCTTGAATGCAAAGATATTTAAAGATTTGACATCAGATGCTCTCCTCCTGAGATGCACGGGAAAGACGCAAAACTTAAATGAAAGTTTGCATTCAAGGGTGTGGAAAATAGTTCCAAAAGGACCAATATAAAGGTGTCATGTATGTTAAGATAGCGATGTGGATGGTAATGACCAAACATAATTTAGGAATTGTAGAGCAAGGTGAATTATGTGAAGGTTTTGCCACACCTGAAAAGAAAGATCTTAAAGAAGGAAGCTAGGAAAGACAGACTATGCGGCCAGGAGGTGGAGATTAAAACTTGTACAGTAACTTCCACATCAAGCTTTACTTTCGTGTCCAGCCTCAAAAAGGTTTGTTTCATTAGTATATATATATATATATATATATATATATATATATATATATATATATATATATATATATATATATATATATATATATATATATATATATATATATATATATATATATATATATATATATATATATATATATATATATATATATATATATATATATATATATTTTCTATAGTGATTGCAACTTTTGTGTGAAATTTAAATTCAATTTGGTGTTCAATAACCCGTGCCAACTCTTAAGTTAAAGATCCAAGGTTGTTCTTCTTAATTCCAAAAACAAAAAATAAGTTGTACCAACATACTTTTTTTTCCCCCCTTCATAACTTGTTTAGTTTTTAAGATATCGCCACCAAATTTTCTTTTCCATATACAGCAAAGTCAGCTCTTTAATAATAATGTCATTAATTTTTTGTTCGCGCACAACTATTTTCGAGATATAAACGATAACATTTTGAATGCAACAATTTTTGGTCCAAAATTTCCCTAAAATGAAATATTAAGTTTAAATCTTTATATCAATTTGAAATGTTGTTGTTGTTAACAACTAAAAATCATTTTCCTCACTATCATTCAATATCATTCTTCAAGGAATAAAGCATGTAAATAAAATATTATAATATATATAGGATAATGAAAAAAGGTTTACATATTATGTATAATAGACAAAAAAGCTTAGTGTTTTTATATACATATAATCATATATGTCATTTGGGATATTTCCTTTTTAATGTTAATTTCTTACAGTCTAGAAACATCGGTTGTGTTCATGAATACAACAGTACAAATACTTCCTCCTGTTTCTCGTCTGTAGTTGAACATCCATCAAAGTCCTGCATCAGCTTTTTGGCTCTTTACGCTGTTATCCTTCACTACTTTTAAGGACTCAACAATCCACTTAGTGATTGCATATGAGATGGCTCTGTTTCCATGTAGAAAGGCATTCTTTCACGAAGTCGAAGCTAATTTTTAATCAAGAAAACATATATATATATATATATATATATATATATATATATATATATATATATATATATATATATATATATATATATATATATATATATATATATATATATATATATATATATATATATATATATATATATGTCAATTGAGATTTTTACAGCTTCATTTGCCTTTATTTTTATATCAATGTTAATGTTTGTTTTTAGGTTCATCTTTTTTACTATTATTATTAATTAATAATAAAATATGAAGGAAAGTTTCTCGTTTCCATATTCATAATTTTTAATATATTTTACTTTATTTAACTACTATTCTATTCAACATTCCGAAAATGCTGCTGGTAAATGTTGATATAGTTTTTAATTAAAGAAAATTATCCAGATACATTCATTGTGTACTTCTTCTGTTCGGGATCTTAAGTACCGTTGCATAGTTCTTGTTTGGGCTGATAAGTGGCGAATGAATTCCAATAGGAAAAATGAGGTAACTAGTATGAATCTTAATTACCTAATGAACGATATATGGTAAATTTAAGGATTTAGTATAGTTTTTTTTAAGTAGATATTTGAAAGCTTCAAACCATGTTCGAACACTAAGCATAGGTATCAAAAGGTTAATTCTAAACTTTAATATTGCTTAGAAGAGCATGGAGGTAGAGAGGAGGTTCAGTAATAGTTATGTTAAGTCGTTTATTAATTATTGTGTACATGTTTTGAGAACTAACCTGAAAACATTGACTATCTCTAAACCTAAAAATTTTTGGTTTTGAAAATGAACTTGAAACAACTGGGCATGTTTTCTATGGAAATATTTCTTACAGGGGTATGAATGAAGTTTTAAAATAAATTTGACGTCATTTTTCATACTAAACCATGATGGGTGAACTAGAGATTATAATTTTAAAATGAAATTTAGCTTGGATTTAAGAAAACTATTCTTTAGTAACCAAGTAGTTAATATTTGGAATTACTCGTTTCAGAATGTGGTAGAGCTTTTAAAAGAGAGTTATTAAAAGTTATTTTTTTTGTATATTTCTACCATTTATAGAGACTTTGCCTTGATTAATGGTTCCAGTTAAAAGAACTAAGTATATACATGCTTAATTTAATTGGAATTTTTATGGTGAAAACAGGTTATACGCATCGTATCAGAATCTGTAATCGCTTTCACTAATGACTGGGATACTGGTTGTAGGGTTTTCAAAAAATGAAGATGCCCATTATTATTTTTGATACTCCTTGTATCTCTACATTTGTTTCATGTTATTAGGGTCGAGAGGGGACAATATTTGATATGCCCATGCGGCATATAATGTCCTTTCATATATTTTTCCTTCTCATGATCTAGCGAGAGGGTTTCTTAGCTTACTGCTTTATAAACATAATACCATGAATTATCTTGTCTATTGTGAATGATGTTCGCCTTCAGAGATATATAAAGCAACGTCGTCTATATAGAGTACAGGACTGGACCAGATTTATTGATGACGTAATTGAACCAAAGTACGAAAATAGTTGTAGGATACTTCCCTAAGGAGTCATCCATGACGAAATGCCTTTACAAAATCATACCTTAACGCCCCTAAATGGTTATCTGGTCAAAAGAGTTTGTACAGAAAGGTGAAGCAGACTCCTTTTGGATCCAATGAATGTGGTTTTATGCTCGAAGCCCCTTCAAAATGAGGCGAACTTCTTAAGATCACTAAACGGTGCTAAAGCAATCTTTTTGTTCAAAGCAGCTTTAAATGTCTCGAGTCTAATCGAAAAAGAACCTAAAGTGGAATTATGTATACTGAACCTTATGTAGAGAATAGATATCGCTTGAAGTTCTTCAATTAGTAAGTGAAATTACATATACAGTATATGTAACATGGGTAAGAGAATTCAAATAACGATAAATATAAATATATATATATACATTGCTAACAATAATGGTATCACTCAGGAAAATTCTTAAGTACGAATTTGAACAAATCTTTTATGACTTTGCGATCCAATGTATAAATCAGTTCGTAATTAGGTGAAAAGCAACCTAATGATGATTGGGTAGTAACGCTGTACGTAGTAGTTTTATAAGTTGGTATAGTTTCGAAAATTTAAAGGTCTTCGTATCTGATAAAAGGTTTGACTTTAAAAATTTACTTATTTCAAAACTTTTATTTGGCAAGTTCTTTCAAGAGGCTCATTAGATAATAAAATTACGTTATATTAGGTTGTATTTTAATTTTACAACTTTTGTTAAATTTATATAGTAACAATAAATGTTTATTTTTCCAGAAATGTTTTACTGTGATTATGAAATTGAATAGACACAAAATATTACTACAAAATTTATTCTATTCCCCTATATATTATTATTGAAAGCGATAATATAATATAATAATAATAATGAGTAAAAAATAAATAATAAAAAAGGTAAAATAATAGAAAAATAAATATGTGCCATAACACAAAATTACACAGTTCCAACGAAAGGTATTATAAAAATAAAATGATTTACAAACTTGTTGAACATGTTCATTTACATTTTATTAACTAATGATGAGTACTTTGGTATCTGGATGCACATATCTGTGGACAAGAACGAGTAGGAAACCCTATAGTTTCTTCAGGACTTGATTTAAAAACTTGTAATATGAGAGAACATGAACAGATATGCAAAATTCTAGTACTTTAAATTTAAATTTCGAATTCTTAAATTTGATGCAGAAACCTTTTCTCCATTTTCTTCTGGGATTATACGGTGTCATCTTGGAGATTATATTTTACCACTACTACTAAACAGCCTTTCACTCTCAACAGAAGGTATAGGAAAAAGAGATTTATAGTCCAAAAATAAATAAAATAATCGGCTGAAAATTGAAAAAAAATATGCCGATTTTGACGATGAATATGACGATTAATCTTCCCATCGCTAATATATATATATATATATATATATATATATATATATATATATATATATATATATATATATATATATATATATATATATATATATATATATATATATATATATATATATATATATATATATATATATATATATATATATATATATATATATATATATATATATATATATATATATATATATATATATATATATATATATATATATATATATAATTTTGAAATTTTTATTCATTACATTTTGCTCATACACTTTTAATACGTAATATTGGTATTTTTTATCCTATTAAAATTGTTAGAAAAGTAGTAACGGTAATATTGTAAATTAATAATAATTAACACATTAAAAAAAAAACAAAAAAAATGTAGTTGACTTATAAGTCAAAGGTACTTAAAGATAATTACTAGATTGTTCTTTTGTTCAAGAAATAATAGTTCAAAATACACTTTCATCAAGTTGTAAAAGGAAGAACCTGTAGACGATTGAAACGAAGAATCATTTTTAGAAGAACTCCAGAGATTGCCACGAGAATTTACAGTTGGCAGAAGAGAAAATTACTGTATACATAAGCCTTCCCTTTATAAAATCTGTCACTGATTCCGTGACTGCATAGTGTAGACTACTTATTTCTGTAAGAACAACGTAATCTGCATTTATTCTTGGCAATATCTTGTCTGCAACTCTAATTTGTATCTCCCTCCTAATCCTAAGGCGAGTTCTCACTCCTGTATGTTGAAATTTTTAGAGCATCACATTCCTCTAATTATGCATTAGATCTTTCATTTATCTCGTCTCTCTCTCTCTCCTCTCTCTATCTGAGTCGTGTTCTTCTACAACGTATTATTCTATCACTACAATATAAACCAAATTATCTCCATCAGTCTCTACTGCATTTTCTATCATCGAAACTTTCACCTCTACCTCTAGTATATCAAATTCAACTACTTCTATTATTGATACCGATTTATGCCCTCGTCTCCTCATGGGTAAGAGTATGTCTTTTTAAATTACTTTTCCTATTACATTCATAGCCGCACTGGATACACTTAAATAACTTTACACTTAAATGGGTAAGATGATGTCTTTTTAAGTTACTTTTCCTATTACATTCATAACTACAGTCTGAACATTTAAATAACTTTACATGGGTAAGAATATGTAATTTTAAATCACTTTTCTTATTACATTCATAGAGGCACTGTGAACATTTTAATAATTTTATATCTCCATGTTTAAGCATATGGGTTTTGAAGTATCCTTTCTGGTTGCATTCATAACTGCAAACCGAGCATTTAAATAATTTTATATTTTCATGATTAAGCATATGAGTTTTTAAACTTGATTTCTCGTTGCATTCGTAACTGCAAACAGAACATTTAAATAGTTTTCGATTTCCATGCCTAAGCATGTGTCTTTTTAAGTGTCCTTTATATTTGCAGTCATAGGAACATTCAGAACATTTAAATAATTTAACATTACTGTGAATTAAGGAGATGACTTTTTAATTTTGACTTTATATTACATTGATAACTGCAGTGAGCACATTTAAACTTTTTTTTCGTGTATCCTTAAATGTTTCAACAACTCGACTTTGTTTATCAAAACTTAAATTACAATATTGACAAAGGAAGCTTCCCAGAACATTCTTTTTAAAGGTTTGATCGTCTGTTAATGACGTTTGGGGTTTGCTTCTCCAAGAAGTACTTTTCACATTCAAACCATTTTCTTCTTCTAGTCCAGCATTGCAAAAGAGGCTCTGTAACCAAAAAAAATTATATCAATGTAGAAAAAAAGAAAAAAATTGAAATAAATTTTACAAAACTTTTCAAATGTAAAAATTAATTAACTTTTAAAAAATTACCTTTAAAAGAAAAAACTGAAATATTAAATTTAAAAACGCAATTATATCAAAATATTAAGTAAAATTCAGCACATAACATGCAATTTCAGTATTTATTTACTTATTTATACATTCCATGTTAAAAAATTAGTAAAAAATTCACAGATATAAAATATATAAATTCATTTACATGAATATAATCTACAGATATATAATATATATATATATATATATATATATATATATATATATATATATATATATATATATATATATATATATATATATATATATATATATATATATATATATATATATATATATATATATATATATATATATATATATATATATATATATATATATATATATATATATATATATATATATATATATATATATATATATATATATATATATATATATATATATATATATATATATATATATATATATATATATATATATATATATATATATATATATATATATATATGCGTGTGTGTGTATGTGTAAGAATGATTTTTAGTTTTAAGGATAAAAGTTATAAGAGGCTGTGGGAGTTGGGAATTTTCTCTGTTGAAAGGCGAATTTTTTGAGGGGATATGATACAAGTTTACAAATATTTACATCTTTTAATAATACCGATATCAATAGAAAGTGTATGTGTTTAACTAATGTTTAGGTCAGAAAAAGAAATTACAATATTAGACATAAATGAGGAGTAGCTCCGGAATCGTCTAAGGTAAAGTTAAAGGCAAAAGTTTGAGCGAAGAGTTCAGTTTTAGTAGAAGGTAAAACGGCAGTTGTGCCGTTAGAAGATACTATAGGAGGAAAAGAGAAAAGAAGAAGAAGAAGCAAAGTCAGAGTTGAAATTTTTTTGCAAAAAATGCCAGAAAGGGCGAGAGGAAGAGGAACCAGAATATTATTGCATTTACGACGAAGAAAAAAAGTTTTCGGTATCACGAAGAATAGATTTTGCACGATGCCGAGATGAAATATAAGCTGAATGAATTTCTGGGGTTTGAAGACGATGGTAATAACTGAAGGCAGCATCCCTGTGGCGGATAGCACGAGAACAAGTAGAGTTAAACTAAAGTTTGTTAGGTCTAGTTGAAGAGAAAGAATATACATAGAATGTATGCCTCTATGCCAGAGTGAATCACTTCGGTTATGCGCTCATCACATTTCGAGGGACCCCTGCCATGGAATCTGTAATCATTGCATGGGAAATCAGGGAAGCACAACTGAAAGTCAGACCAGTTAGCAGCACCGAAGTGCCAGAGACGTCTCCTCGCCGAAGGAGGGGGCCGTTCTTGCAGAAGAGATAGCGAATTGGTGGGATGGTAGTTGTTAAAGTTAACCTGCGTGCAATTAATACTACTATAGTCAAATCAAATGACTAAAAATTATAACTAGCATGTACGGTAGTTGTAGTTTTAGTATTTGTGGTTAGAGTATATATAAGCTTTCACCAAAGTTTTTTTATGACAGTGTTGACAAAGCACTGTGTTTAGTTAGACACTTCCAAATACATGTTTACTTTGACATTTGGTCGCATATTTGACTAGACAAACTATTTACATTAATTTGACAAGGACAGTCTCCACAGGCCTTTGTGGCTTCTTATTGCCAATATCTTTCTTATGCTCTTAGAAATGGAACAGATACAAGTGTTAGAGAGGTTCTGTGCATTCCCAATTTGTGTTTTTTAAATATCTACCTTGAAAAGCATGTATATCCCGTAATAATTCATTTACTAGGTGTTTGCGGGCTGGTATCTGTTATATATAATAATAATAATATAAAGCGAGGGTTACTCAAATTCATGAACTTTTTGCAAGATTTTAGTTATGATGATAAAAACTACATTTTATCTTTTTAAGGTATTTTTACGTACTTAAAAGTACGTGAAAATACTTGATTTTTTGCAAGTATATTAGACTCAAGTACAAATACATGTTCAAGTATTTTTGATATATATATATATATATATATATATATATATATATATATATATATATATATATATATATATATATATATATATATATATATATATATATATATATATATATATATATATATATATATATATATATATATATATATATATATATATATATATATATATATATATATATATATATATATATATATATATATATATATATATATATATATATATATATATATATATATATATATATATATATATATATATATATATAGTGAATGTACAAGAACAATTATGACTTTCTGTGGTGCTGGCAGGGTTAGTTGGAAAACTAATCTACATGTTCTTGCCTAGACGAAAAGAGGCAAAAGGAGCCGATGTTAAGACACACAAAGGTCATCAATTAAAAGTTATTCATGAAATAAAATGCAAGCAGAAAATTAAAAACTCATTTCTAGACCCTTTGTAATAGCAGGAACAACCATTAACAAACCAGTCACCCCAAAGCAGTTGATGAGTAGGTGATGTATTGGGTGAGGGGTGTGAATCCAATAGAACTAGAATGTGGGTGCTGATTCTATGCACATATAATGGCAATGTGTGAGTTTGGCTACGAAGGTGAGCAAAGGTAACCTCCAAGAAGAAGTTGAGTCTCAGGTTGGAAGACAAACTACCCAGGTAAAACTTCACTAGATAGAAACGTTTATTGATGGTTGAGAGTATATACTCTTTGCCAAGAAATTCAGAAGCCCCGATGTAGCGGAGTGCAGAGATCTAGTCAGGGGCAGGAAGTGAGCCATTAAAGATAAAAGTAGAGAGGCAGGAGGAACATATTTACAAAGATGAAACCTTCCTGGCTTGAATTTAGCGTCGCTGTTCACTTATCACAAGAGTAAATAGTAACGTGTTTTCTTTTTTTTTACAACCTCTGAAAATTTCTTAAATGAATCAGATTACTTTTAAATATTTTACTTTTACCTTATCATCTTCTAATCCGGAAATTTGCTCAAAAAGTTCGTCATTCACTGAATCCTCTTCCTCAGTATCCACACGCTCATCTTTTACTTCAATCACGCTTTTGACATCAATAAATTCCATGAATGGGTAACAATATCTCTCCTGCTGAAAATAGTAAATTTCTCTCAACAATAATAATAATAATAATAATAATAATGATAATAATAATAATAATAATAATAATAATAGCTTATAAATACCTATTTCAGGCAAAA
>SEYY01024654.1:55000-60308 GCA_009176605.1 Armadillidium nasatum | reverse complement strand
GCAAAGACTATCATCTCAGAGTTCTTTTCCCCAATGCTTAAACACAACATGGAATCACTTATCTCCACAAAGCTTGCAAAGAATAAAGTTTCTTTCTCCAAATAGAAATGTTTCACAAAGGTATACTAATCAAAACTTACTTAACCAATACGATGACAGACGAAGCCGAAATATGTCTAGAAATCGTAATTTTAATAATAATTATAACCAATCTCAACAACAGCCAATGCACTATAATCATAATACTAGAAATAATGCTTTTCAAAAACAAAACAATTCTTTTAGTAATAGACAACAAGTACATTGTGTACAAGAAAACAATTTTACACATAACATGCAACCTACTGAATATTTTAATGAAAACACTTCTAATTATAATAATGATGATTTTTCTTTGAAGCACAATATTCCGAGACCACAGTCTCCATGCTATTTTAACAATAATGACTCTTTAGAATCAGAATCACATAAGCACACTTCAGTCAATACTGAACATTTTTCTCACTACATTGAAGTAGATTACGAATCCGATGTAGATGAATTAGATTATATTACTTGCAATTCTAACAGTTCATATACAGATGCAAACACTTCACTTTACTGCAACAATACAGATGCAAACACTTCACTTTATCGCAATGATTCTTCAACAAGAAACTCTAAACTTGCTTACGAAGCTATTAATAGCAAACCACATAAAACTTTGAATAATTTATTTGGCATACCTACTGCAATTACTCACAATCACTCATATACACATTCAAGTACTAATTTTATAGACACAGGTAGTATGAAAAGTTTATTAAAGCTATCTTTATTTACAAAACTATGTAATTTTTCAAATTCTAATGATGCTCCAGTCCTTAGAAAAACAAATATTGTTCTCAAATCTATCTCAGGCAATAAACTTTTAGTTTATGGAAAAACTACTTTAAAATTAATCATACATAATATTCCTTTCATTTGTGATTTTATAGTTGTAGAGGATAGTTGCTGTACTTTTCCTAAAGAAGTCCTCATTGGATGTGATATACTCACTAGAATTCCTTTAATCTTAGATTATCATGCACAAACTGCTTACTTAAAAGTTGAAGGTGAATTGAGACCTTTACCATTACTGCCAATAACAAACAATCACTTTAATTCTTCTGAAAATGCTCAACAAATACAGAAGACACACACACAACCACAAAAACAAAAACAAATGCTTAATCAACCACCTTATATCCCAAAAGACATAAATTCTATTACAAAGAACAAATCTCAAATTACAGAAAGTTCTGAATATTTTCTAAATGCTAAAATAGAATCTTTTCAAAACGAATTACAAGAATTAAAAACACGCTTTGACGAATTTACTTCACTAACTAATAATTCTTCTTTTGAAAACAGATCACAAAACGTTAACACTACTTCATATCATGATACTAATACTAATCCTATACTTGATCCTAAAAATATTATTTTAGATGATGAAACTAATTCTGTAAACTCAGACACAAGTTTAATATTAGATAATGAAACTAATTCTGTAAACTCAGACACAAGCTTAATATTAGATAATGAAACTAATCTTGTAAACTCAAACACAAGCTTAATATTAGATAATGAAACTAATCCTGTAAACTCAGACACAAGTTTAATTTTAGATGATGAAACTAATTCTATACATTCAGATACAAGTTTAATTTTAACTACTACTTTCTCCTATAGAAATTACAGAAAATGATAGAAATTTTAATGATTCTTCCTTTGTAAATGCTACTACTACTTTTTCATCTGATCTCTATGATGAACAAACTCCTACTAACCTTAAAGAAAATAACTCAAATCCTTGCTTAAAATCATATCCTTTACCAAATATACAATATTCTGCAAATAACTCTAATAAGAAAGTTCATTTTCAAATTGATTCTTCTTCAGATACAGTAAATAATAATCGTTCTTGTTTTAGAGGAGATAATCGAAAATTACTGGGAGACTATAATCAGTATTCAAATACTTCTTCACAAGCATTTTCTAGAAAAGAAAATACAACAAAACTAAATTCTAAATTTAGATCATCCAAAAACTTTTACCATCCACAAAAACAAAATTTTAAATTTCAACATTCAAAGAAATTTTCTCAACATCCACAAATTTTACCAGATTCTTATTCTTATAATAAAACTTTTCAAAATCATTCTAATCACCCTCAAACTTTTCAGAATTCTTATCATTCTCAAACTTCTCCTAAAGTTCTTCCTCATTCTCAACAGACTTTTCAACGTTCACAAAACAATTCCTATCCTCAAACTTCTTCAAATTTTGATTCTCATTCTCAGCATACACATCATCATACACAAAACTTTAAACAATCTTCACAATTTGATTCTCTTCCAAATAACTTTCCTAATATGTCACAAATTATAAGTCCTCATATTTCTCCTTTAAGAAATAATAATGTATCTCCAAATTCTTCTCCTTCTCCAATATTAAAAGATAATAGACAAACAGATCCTTCATACAGACCATACCCATTGTATAAACATTCACAAAACACTTTTCAAATGAAATTGAGAAGTCAAACGAAAAGAACGCAAAATGTACAAAATAATTCTCCTAGAAGATTAAGAAGTCATTTTAAATAAATCCACTTTTCTTTCAGTCGTAAAACTGAAATTTATTCTTTAATTTTTTTTGACGATATTGAAACAGGAATAAACATTTTCTTACATATGCTTATTTGTATGATGTAGAAATTTTTTTTTATAGAAAAGTATAAATGCTTTTTTTTTACTTTTCTAATTACTTTAAAAAGGTGACTAGACTTTTTCATTTCTTTTATTATTTCGCATGGTGATTTGACTATTCTTATTCTCAGTAGTATATTGACTAATTTTTTTTTATTGACATTGCATGATGTTAACTAACATATTTCTTTTGTCTAGAAATATAATGTCATTCATTATTCAAGTAAAGATATTTTAATTTATAACTTAGTATTCAATCATTTAAAGATATTTTTTTTTGTTTTGAGAAAAATCCATTCTCTACAAGTTTTCTTTGGAATTCTGATTGGAATTACAATCAACGAGTTTGGTAGTTATCAGATTATTTTTGAATTTTACAAAGAGGCTTTTATACAGATTTAAATTCTGTATTAAAAAAACAATAATAAAAATCTTTTTAGAAAAACAATTTTATTATTGGAACATCAATAAAAACGACACGGTATAATAAGAATTTCAGAAGAGAGCAGTCAGTCTTAAGATATTGTTAGATGTGAGAAGATTGTTTGTCATTAATTCAAAAATACTTGTATTTTTTTATACATATAAATATTATTATTATATATATGTATATGTATTCTATATATATATATATATATATATATATATATATATATATATATATATATATATATATTTATTATTGTGAATTCTTAAATTATTTTTGTTTACAGAAAATAACTATTTATAATGTTAAAATGAAGTAACATAACACAAAAATTTTACATGAAGTAACAATGTACTTATAAAACTTATACTGAAATGAAGTAAGTAATTTTATTATATAAAGTGTAAAAATTATTACTGATGAAAAATGAAATTTAAATATATATATAAATGCTTTATTATTTATTTATATGTGTAATCTTATCTTATATGAAATCTTTTGATTTGAAATCTAATTGCATTTTTTTTTTTTTTTTTTTTTTTTTTTTTTTTTTTTTTTTTTTTTTTTTTTTTTTTTTTTTTTTTTAAACTCTTTATATTTTTTGTATTTTGTATTTTGATATTTGGATTTAAACTTTTTATATTTCATTACTTGATTTGGCTTTGATATATATATACACTATACTATCATACTGACGTTCTTGTATTATTTATTTTAAGCAGTATATTAATAAACCTGGAAAATAAATCTTCTGATCTCCTTAAGATTAATTATAATTAAGTTATCGATAAGGAGGGTAATATTTATATAAAAACCTTAAGTAAACTTCCATTACGAAAAGGTAATATTTTCTTATAAATGCGGTGTACAATACAACTACTATAAAACTACACTACTAAATAAACCCCGCATATATATATATATATATATATATATATATATATATATATATATATATATATATATATATATATATATATATATATATATATATATATATATATATATATATATATATATATATATATATATATATATATATATATATATATATATATATATATATATATATATATATATATATATATATATATATATATATATATATATATATATATATATATATATATATATATATATATATATATATTTAAAGGCAGAGGAAGCCATTCCTAAGTTGCCATGGGCATAGACACTCAGGATTCAAAGACTGAAATGGGTCGCCATTTTAAAGTTGTTCTTTTATTGTTATTATTAAAATAATTCAATAATTTAAAAGAAGTTTCTTTTCTAATAACGCGCAACGGTATTTGTAAGATGAAACGACTAAGAACTATCATATCGTTACGATTCTATTTAATCTGACAGAAAAGAATTTTCCAAGGTTAGATTTTTGAAGAGGTGGTCACTATCCTGTATTATATTTCTAATTTCTATATTTAATTCCCAGACTACTTTTAAAATAACATTCCTTTTAAAATATAGATCGTCTGGAAATAGTAGAAGAAGCTGATAAATAAATAATAAAACGAAATGGAAAAGAAGCACAAAGAAAAGAATTATATATATATATATATATATATATATATATATATATATATATATATATATATATATATATATATATATATATATATATATATATATATACATGTGTGTGTGTGTGATCTTATTATTAATTCTACCTTAGCTCATGATTTTAATAAAAACACCGTAAATTTATAACTAAAATTTTATTTAGAAAAGCACATTAAATTATTTCTCTTCAAGTCAGTTAAAAGTAATAAAAGTTATTGTTATGTTTATAGATATATTACGAATGTTAAAAGTTAGAAGTGAAAGATAGTTGAAATATAAGTTAATATAAAAGTTAAAGTAAAGATTTAAAGGCATAAAAGTAAAATGATCAAAATTTAAGAGTACAAAAAGAGCACATGCTGTAGGTATACGTAATAGAAATAATTATTTTGAAATAATATATATATATATATATATATATATATATATATATATATATATATATATATATATATATATATATATATATATATATATATATATATATATATATATAATTACCAATACAGGAAGGTTAACTTGAGTGTGTTACTTGAGTCAAGGAACCGATAGTATAGAACGTAAATAAACT
>SEYY01024654.1:27500-40000 GCA_009176605.1 Armadillidium nasatum | reverse complement strand
ATATATATATATATATATATATATATATATATATATATATATATATATATATATATATATATATATATATATATATATATATATATATATATATATATATATATATATATATATAACACCTACTCTCCAAATATCAATTGTCAATCTCTATCTTGCTTTAACACTCATTCACTCCAGCGTAAATCTATTTGTGTTTCCCAGAGGACAAACCTGCCTCATCCTTCAGCTTCGTTTCTTTTTACTTCAAAATATTCATCCTTCTTTCATCCATCATAATCCTAATTTCTTTCCCTTTTCCTTATTCACTATTCTTAAATTTAATGTTATTATCTTTAACATCTCTGAACCACCCCCCACCTTCTCTCTTTCCAGTCATTTTTTTTACAAATTTATCTACAACCCACATGAACCATGGGTCTCTAAAGTAGAACCCACTTTCTGATGATACTTGGAATTGTACGAGGCCCCCCCCCAATCCCTATGTTAACTAAACAAACGTTTCAGTGGGTTCCATCTCCCCGAACACAGCTGGTCAAGAGACACCTCCAAAGCTCAAATCAAAATCTCTATACATACTATATTTCAATTTAACTAAAAACTCTAAGTCGATCACCCTACCATAAAACGAAACAGCACCCTCACACGATCAAATGAACTAAATCAACTTAAAATCTACTCCCCCAAGCAAGTATGAATATTCTTTTATTACCAATCTCTCTCTCTCATATATATATATATATATATATATATATATATATATATATATATATATATATATATATATATATATATATATATATATATATTATATATATATATATATATAATTATATATACATATATAACTGTCAAGGAAAGCTAACTCCTTCGTTTTCCAGCAATATATTTCAATATTTAAAACCACTCTTTATAAAATAATAAAATATAAAAATTTAAAACGAAGGTAACAAAGAAATAAAAAAATAAATTAACAAGTAACAAGAATAAAAGAGCAGTGAACGTTTCAGAGAAATAACTATTCTCTCTCATCAGCGCAACTGAGGATAAAAGGCAAAGAAAAAGAGCGAGAAGACTCACATCTCCAGAGACTCGAAAACAAAAAACACCAAACACCAAAAATACTAATTTTGGTTCCTATTGCGTATATGGAAAAACTTTTTTAAAAATGCTTCTCAAATAACCCTAAAAGTACGGTATCTATATCGAAAAAGCCAGAAGGAGGTATTGAAATTATCTAAAGTTTTAATAAAAAATGCTTCGATGAGTCTGTTTAGATTTTTTGACTGTGATCAAAATAGAACTTTGGCATCATTCCAGTTTATTTTTGTGATTATTTGTTATAGGGAGAAAAATTACATCTGCTTTGCGTTGTCCTACACGAGTATGCAATGTTTTGATGGTTTCACCAATATAAAATGAGTTACAGATATTACATCGAATTTTATAGACACCTAACTTTTTCTGTAAATATGCATTGTTAGAAATTAGTGTATTAGAAATTTTTATCAGGGAAACTAAAAATTAAATGAATATTGCAAAGTAAGGAAATGTCATATTGTAGAGACGACAAAGATTTATTAAATGGGACAACAACAATATTTCTTTGGAGGTTCACGTGGTGAAATATTTTTTTCTTTATATAGAAAAAAGTTTCGCTCTGTGAAATTCTTTGTTAATATCTTGTAAAGTATATCCTAGGAACAGGAATAAATGAGTTATAAATGTAATTTCGTCATCGACATATGGTAAGTCTGTAATGAAAATGGAACGTTAAAAAAGTATTGAAAATGATTTATGTGAATGGAGTGATCCGACAAATGATGCAAGAGCTGTTCCGCGAAGTTGGTTTTCTGCATACTTTAAATTTTAATTCCTCCCGATTTTGTTTAATTAACATGTCAAGTAATGTAATTTTGTTATTGTTTTGTGTTTCAATAGTAAATTTGATTGATTGGATCAATTCATTTAATTGTAATAAAAAATTATTTATAAGAAAATTATCGGGTAAGATTGCTAAAACATTTTTTAGAATTTCTGACTACCAAACTAGAAAATCATCCATTGCCACTTCCATTGCAGAGTTTTGTTAAATTGATAAAAATCTGTATGGAGCAGAATATTTTCACGTTTAATAACAAATTCTATCGACAGTTTTATGGCACTAGTATGAGCAATAGCCTAAGTCTTGCTATATCCAATCTTAATATGGAGTTTTTTGAAGCCAATCTTGTTAGTCGGATTCCCACATATAGTTCTATTAAATTCTGATTCAGGTATGTTGACGATGTTTTAGCAGTTGTACCCTATGATTTTCGTCTAAATAATTTTATAATTGTAAAAGATATATATATATATATATATATATATATATATATATATATATATAATATATATATATATATTATATATATATATATATATATATATATATATATATATATATATATATATATATATATATATATATATATATATATATATATATATTATATATATATATATATATATATATATATATAATATATATATATATATATAATATATATATATATATATATATATTATATTATTTTAATTTTTTTTATTTTTTTTTTTTTTATTTTTATTTTTAATTTTAATAACGTCTTTTTATGAATTTCGAGAATTTTTAATCGAATTTCAAAGTACAACTTTTATTTATATTTTTAAAAACATTTTTATTTTGAAATATTTATCGAATATTTTTTTTTTTTTCAAATTTCATTTTATTTACAACTTTTATTTATTTATAATTCTTTTATAATTCATAAAATATAAATAATCAGTCAAACTATTTTGAGAAAAATATTTAAATATTTTTAAAAATACTTTTCATTGAATATTTATAAAATTAATTTTTACATAAATTTTTAAAAATAAATTTTGAAATATTTTGATATTTCTTTTATTTATTATTTTTATTTTTTTATTTTTATTTTTTTCGATATTTTTTTTTTAACTTCTAAAGAAAAAAATATTTCCTTTCGTACATTTACAAAGTTTATTTTAATTACAGTAAATCTCAATTAAGGAAATTAATTAAATTAACTAATAAGATAAGCTGATTAAATACAATCTAATAAATTTCAAATTTCACATCCAGATTGAATTATGAAAATTAAAAGAAATTAATTTTATAATTATTACATTAATTATTAATTGATTCCTTTCTTTTGTTTAATTATAATGTAACATCATTATCACAAAAGAATGGTACTGAGACAATGATTATTTTTATATATAAGTATTACAGAAAATAATTTACTGCAAAAGGACATTTCAAACCTCGAAGTATTCTTTCATAAAAGACATGTTTAATCACACACACACAAACACAAACACAAACACACACACACACACACACACACACACACACACAAACACCTATCTATCTATCTATCTATCTTTATATATATATATATATATATATATATATATATATATATATATATATATATATATATATATATATATATATATATATATCCTCTGGTGAACAAAGGCCAGAGCCCTTCCAATTTTAAAATGCTTGAAAATGTTCAAGTCAAAATAAGTTGGGAAAACAGATACATTGAGTATATTCCAGACTTTACCAGTAGATTACATGTATGATTGAGCATAGCGGTTTCGTCTGAGGTCATAGAGTTGGACAGATAAAGGATGAAACTCTGTATAAAGGCAATTCGTACAAGACCTTCTCAGAAGAGAAGCGGCCGTTGTAACTGATTATTAGAAAGAGTGACGTAACAATTTAACAGGCAGAAAGAAATGGGAGAGAATTATTCACAACAGGAGAGTTTATAAGACGAAAAGCCTTAGACATCATCTTTTCAAAGAGAGATACACAGTATGAGTAGAAGCACCCCAGATGTGTGAAGCGTTCTCCATTCGACGAACACAACCACTAGAAAAAGCAAGCAACTGGAGCGGCGGGAATAAATTCTAAAGGAACCAACCTTTTAAACCTTGGGAGCTTGTTTAGAAAGGAAAGTAATGTGATCCTTCCAAGAAAGATCACGAGAAAAAAGAATCAACGAGAATATTAAGGAGAGATGAAGGTTTGAGTAGTGTGTTTTCGAAGAAGAAGTCATTGTTATGCAAAGTAAAGTAAAGAGATGGAGGAACTGAGTTTTTGAGACATTGAAAAGAAACATGTTTTCTCTACTCCGATTTGAAAAACAAAAAAAGATCAGAGGTTAGTTGCTCCAAGGTCATCGTTCTAGCGTCAAATAACTGTCGTTGGAAGGGTGTCTTTCAAATTGAAAGGAGTATCGAAGGGTGGAGTCATCCTCATAAGACTGGAGTGGTGATGAAGTAATTGGGTGAAGGTCATTAATGAAAAGTAGAAAAAGAGTTGGGGATAGGAGAGAACCCTAAGGAACACCACTATTAATTGATTTAAAGGATAAACGGTGGCCATCTACAACTGCTGCTATAGAACGACCAGAAAGAAAATCCAATTGAAAACAACAGAAAGAAGAATAGATTCCGAAAGAGGCAAGTTCAGAAATCAAAGCTTTGTGCGAGACTCTGTCGAAGACTTTCGGTATGTCCAGCGCTACAACAAAAGATTCACTCAAATGTTGAAAAGCGGAGGACCAAGAGTCAGAGAGAATGAAATTAATTAAAGTCATCAGTAGAGCGTTTCTTAAGAAAGCCATACTGGCGATCAAAGGTAATATTTGAAGAATTGAAGTATTTCAAAATCTTCCAATTCAGGATAGATTCGAAAACTTTAGAAGGAATGAAACTTCAAGAAATGGAATGGTGGTTTGAGTGCTGATAAGGGTCCCCCTTATTCGGCACAGGCTAAATGAGCACACGTTTTCAACAAGAAGGAAAGGTTGAAGTAAAAAGACCAAGGCGAAATAGTTTGGAAAGGCAGGGTGCATGCTCGGAAGCACAAATTTTAAGAACCACAGGAGGAATACCATCAGGACCGTACGCCTACTCAGTGTTAAGCTCAGAAAGAGCAGAAATGACGCCTTGTTTTCTTCTGATCCACCGCTAATTCTTTCTTAGGGAAAATATCTGAACTCTCCCAAGTTATTTCCATTTGATCATTTTCAACAGAGATAACATGTGCAACATTTCATCAAAGCAATCTCAAAAAGCAAACTGAGTCTTCTTATAAACGTCTGTATTTGTTGTTATGCTGATAACATCAAAATGAGGAGGAGAACATTGATCTTCCCGATTTTCTGAATATGAAATATTTATTTATTTATTTATTTTTTTTTTTGAAGTTATTTAACCTATAGTCATTAATTTTATTTCATAATGTTCTTTTGCATCTAGTGAAGCTAATTTATATTGTGGGTTTAAAACTGTTGCTTGCATGTTGCTTGTATGATTTCTTTCTTTGATTTAATTAAACAAAACCGATTTTTTTTAATGGACACAAGTTCTTCCTTCATTGTTTAAACACTGCTTTCCTTCTAAACTTTTGATAATATTTTTACAGTGTAGTCACAGTATGCATTACAAAACTCTGGATCGTCTAAAATTGAATAAGAGGCAAAAACGTTTGGGCGAAGAGATTAGCTTTAGAAGGAGGCAAAACGGCAACTGTCCGTCAGAATATACTAGAGGAAGGAAAAAATAAGAAGTAAAATTAGAGTTGACAAAATGCAGAAAGAACGTGAAGAATAGGAACCAGAGAGATTATTGGAGATCCTATGGAGAATAGTTTTTGCTCGATTCCGGGATGAAATATAAGTTGCACGAGTTTCTGGAGTTTGAAAATGACGGTAATACCTTAGGCAGTATTCCTGAAGGTTTCAATAGCACGAGAACCAGCAGAGCTAAACCAAGGTTTGTTCGGCTTAGTAGAAGGGAAAGAATATGGAATGTACACCTCCATGCCAGAGAGAATCAATTCGGTAATATGCTTTGCACACGCCGAGGGACCCCCTCCCTCGGAATCAATAACCATTCCACGGGAAATTAAAGAAGTACGACAGCAAGTTCGACAAGATAGCTACACCGAAATGCTACAAACGTTTATATATATTATATTATATTATATTATATTATATTATATTATATTATATTATATATATATATATATATATATATATATATATATATATATAATATATATATATATATATATATATTATATAATATATATATATATATATATATATATATATATATATATATATATATATATATATATATATATATATATATATATATATATATATATAATATATATATATATATATATATATATATATATATATATATAATATATTATATATATATATATATATATATATATATATATATATATATATATATATATATATATATATATATATATATTGGGATGGAGCGATACCAAAACTGCACTCTCATCTCCCTCTAGTCTCTCTCCCCTCCTGCATCCTCCACACGTGTCCCAACCATCTCAGTCTTGCTACATCTATCTTTTGATTAATTGGTTCAACCCCTATTCTTTATCTAATTCTTTCGCTTCTTATCCTCTCCTTCCTGGTTCTTCCCACCATCAAACGCAACACCCTCATCTCTGTTGCTTGAATTCTGCTTTCTTCTCTTGTTGTCGCACTCCAAGTCTCCGTTCCATATTACAAAATTGAGGTTAGAGTACTTTCAAAAATTACTTTCTTTACTCCTATATCCATTCTTTTGTCTGCCAAGACTGGGTACAGCGCTCACACCATTCTTCCGTATTTCTCCATCCAGTTGGTGATTTCCAGCATATTACTACTTCATTCCCTTGTGAATACTTTCTCCTCCCCAAATATTCACATCTCTCTACCACAATCACCTCCTCGCCATGCACCTTCAGCACAAGCTCCTCTTCCTCTTCCTCCTTTCTAATTTTTAACAGTTCTGTCTTTTTAACATTCACGATCACTCCCATCTCTTTTAGCTTTTCAGCAAAACTTGTTATCACCTCTCTTAACTTCTCTCTATCTTGGCTCTCTCTCTCTCTCCTCTCTCTCTTAATTATATATTATAATATATATATATATATATATATATATATATATATATATTATATATATATATATATATATTATCTCCTCTGGTGGGTAAAGAACAGAAAACTACTAATTTCCACCAGAGTTGGGTCCATATCAGAACCTAATCGTTAAAATAGAAAAAAGAGAGTGTGTTCCAGACTTTACCAGTTGTTGTGTATATTAAGATTAGGCATAGCGGTTAGTCTAGGATCAGACAGTTGAACAGAGAAAGGATAAGACTGTGTAAATATCGTGTTACACCAATGTGTTTTCAATGGAGGAGAAAATCAACGGATAGTTCAGAAGAGCAGTGTCCATTGTACTAGCGATGTATATAGTGAGTTACGCAGCAGTTCTACGGCAGAAAGAGACTGAGAGAATTAGTGAGAAAGGAAGAGTTCTTAAGACGAAAAGCCAGACTCCACCTTTCAAGGAGAGCTGTGAGAGTGGAACTACTCCGGATGTATGAGGCGTATTCCATACAGGGAGAACAACACCCCTATAAAGATAAAGCAACTAGTTTGACGTAAAAAATCACGAATGCGCAACAGAATACTCAACCTATTAGAAGCTTGTTTAGAAAGAGAAGTAATGTGATCCTTCCAAGAAAGACCACTAGAGATTATTCAGGACAGATGAAGGCTTGAGTTGCGTGTTTTCGAAGATGTTATAGTTTTGTAGAAGATAGTCTCGAGTAGAGATATGGAGGAATTGAGTTTTTGAGGCTTTAAAAAAAACAATGTTTTCTCTTCCTCTTCCTCAATTTCTTCCTCAGATATTCCAAGTCAACCTTTTAGCGTCAAATAACTGTTGCTGGAGGGGCGCCTTTCAAACTGAAAGGAGTAATGATTGGTGAGATCATCAGCATAGGATCGGATAGATGATGTAGTAATAGAGAGAAGATTATTGATGAAAAGTTTAAAAAGTTTTGGGATTGGACAGAATCAAGAGGAACACCACTATTAGCAGATTTAAAGTATGAACGGTGGCCGTCTACAACAGCAGCTATAGATCGGTCAGAAAGAAAATCAAAGAGAAGGATAACTTCTGAAAGAGGGAAGTTTAGAAATCAAAGATTTGTACCAGTCCCTATCGAAGGCTTTCGAAATATCCAGCGCGATAGCAAAAGATTCACCGAAATGCCTTAGAGTGGAAGACCAAGAGTCAGAGAGAATAGAAAGAGATCACCAGTACAGCGTTTCTTATGGAAGTCATACTAGCGATCAAAGATAAGATTTGAAGAATTGAGATGCTTAAAATTGTTGAGATTTGAAAACTTTAAAAAAAGAACTTTTTTTTTTTTTTTTTTTTTTTTTTTACAAAGGTATTTGACGAGTAAGCGCTTGTAAATTTGGAACATGAGAAGGAAGTAGGGGGAAGGAGAAGTGGGAGCATAGGGACTCCAATATGAATCGAGAGTACATTAGAGATCCTCTGAGAAGGTGAAAAGCGAAAAGGAACGAACCAAAGGCTAGGAAGTGAAACGAAATGGTCTAGATTCTAGACCATACTGTCACTACTCGGAGTGTGCTAATAAAGGGTACTTGCATCGCTTTGGACGGCGATACGTTCTCCCCTACACACACACACACACACACACACACACACACACACACACACTCACATATATATATATATATATATATATATATATATATATAATATATATATATATATATATATATATATATATATATATATATATATATATATATATATATATATATATATATATATAATATATATATATATATATATATATATATATATATATATATATATATATATATATATATATATATATATATATATAATATATATATATATATATATATATATATATATATATATATATATATATATATATATATATATATATATATATATTATATATATATATATATATATATAATATATAATATATATCATTACCTTGGTTACCATCTTAATATGTTACTAACGGATTAATCAAGATTAAAATAAAAATAAAATATTTAAGAAAACAAACCAAATGGTAAGAAGTAAATGGCTTGAAAATAAATTAAAAAACAATTTTTTGCATTTGAAAAAATAAACTTTTAGTGGAAAACAACATATAATGTTCGGGAAACAAAATTATCGCGAAACGGCGTTTCAAAATATTATGTAATATTAATAAAAAAAATTACATAATTTAATTAAGCCAAGGGGACGAAAAAAATCTGGTATCGGTATCGGTATCGGCCATTTTTGACCGATACTGATACCGATACCTGAGCGGCCGATACCGATACCGATACCAAAAAATGTGCCGATACTGCCAATACCGATACCGATACCGATACTTCACTCCATCCCTAATATATATATATATATATATATATATATATATATATATATATATATATATATATATATATATATATATATATATATATATATATATATATATATATATATATTATATATATTAAAAGGTTAATTATATTTATTATTTTTAAAAAAAAAAAAAGAAAAAAAATAAAAAAAATAAATAAAAAAAAATATAAAATAAATATATTTATATATATTATATATATATATATATATATATATATATATATATATATATATATATTATATATATTATATATATATATATATATAATATATATATATATATATATATATATATATATATATATATATATATTATATATATATATATATATATATATATATATATATATATATATATATATATATATATATATATATATATATATATATATATATATATATATATATATATATATATATATATATATATTAGAGGTGGACCGGATAGTAATTTTTTACTATCCGCGGATGCGGATGCGGTTGCGGATATTTAATTGCGGATATCCGCAGATGCGGATGCGGATGCGGATAGTTTAATTTTTTAAGAGTTTTTGCCATAGATTCTTGGAATTTTAAATATAATATCCAGAATCTATGTTACCTAGGGTGTGGGACGGGGACCCAACTCTTGAACACCCCACCAACCTCCACCCACCCATTTGGAAAAAGGTTATATATATATATATATATATATATATATATATATATATATATATATATATATATATATATTATATATATATATATATATATATATATATATATATATATATATATATATATATATATAGCCAGTAATTCAGTATTACCTTCACACTTCACAGTTTCACATATTCCATTTGAAGTTAATAATTGGTAAGTTATTTTTTTGAAATAAAAGCATTTGGGCTCTTTCAGGTGAAAGTTTGATTCGCTTTTCGTCGTAAATGAGGCCTGCTCCACTGAAAAGACGCTCACTAGCAACACTAGTTGAAGGACATGCTAAATAAGTCCTTACCAGCTCAGCAAGAAAATTGAAACTTTTGCAATTATCTCTCCACCAAACCAGTTGGTCTTTATCTGCCTCCAAACGTGGGAGTTTCAGATAATTTTCAATAATCGATATTGTATCCTTTGACACTTCTGACTGTGATTCTTCATCGCTGCTGGAAGCTAGAAGATCTTTCATTGATTTAGCAATGCTTAAGCTAACAGATTTTATTTCTTTTGTATCTGAGAGCTTTTGCTTTTTCTTGAAAGGCGTTATTTTAGCTGTTTCTATCATCTCATCGCATAAGCATCCTAATTTGATTTTAACATTCTGAGAAACAAGTGGTTTAAAAATTTTTTCCTTTGTACCTAGGACCTAAAAAGGTTGCAATTGTATAAGCATCATCATTTTCCAGGTTTTCAAATCTGTCGTTCATCTCCTTCATTAGTGTTTCAGTCATCCTTGAAACTCCCTTAGACTTAATAACATTTGTTAACACAACTTTCAATGTTGAAACAAGTGGTATCACATCTGACAAACATGATTCAGCTGAACTTGTTAATTCAATGCAAGGACTTAGTTAATTTGTTAATTCTTCAAAAGGCTTAAGGATATTAATACAATTATTTAAAATGTCATTTTCGTCAGCTGTTAGAGGCTTTATTTTTGTGCTGCTTGAAGCATAAAGGCAAATGGCCTCATTAATTTCGCTCATCCTCTCAAGCATATGCAAACTACTATTCCAGCGTGTTTGAATACCTTGCATGACAGAAAGTGTGATTGAAATGCGTTTTTTTATTTGGTTATTAAATCGGATACACATTTTTGACTCATAATGGAATTTTTAACTACTATCTGAGTTTGGTGTGCAAAGCAATCTACATTTTTCACTCTTGCCAGAGAAAGTGCTTTTTTTATATTTGTGCCCGAATCCCTGACTACGCAGTGCACTTCATTTAATGAAATCTTCCATTTTGTCAGCATCTTTTCAAATACAGTTTCAAGATAGTCGCCTGTATGGCGCTCAGAAAGAGGTTCTGCATTCAATACAAAGTTTTGCCTTTGAAAGTTTTTATCGATTGCATGATACGCAATTTTTTACTATCCGTGCATGCGGATGCGGTTGCGGATGCGGTTGCGGATATCCAATTGCGGATATCCGCGGATGCGGATATTGGAAAAATGATGCGGATATCCGCAGTTGCGGATGCGGATGCGGATATCCGGTATCCATAATATATATATATATATATATATATATATATATATATATATATATATATATATATATATATATATATATATATATATATATATATATATATATATATAACAAAAATAATCTATGTTTTTTTCTAAACTAGTTAAAAAAGAGTTAATATCTAAGAAGCGAGATATAACAGTATAGATGCTTAGTATGTTTTTAGTTGTAGGTACTGATTATATAATAAAATAAAATAAAAGTTTTATATGCAGAGAGTATTGCAAAAAATTAGAAGATCATAAATTTAGTGGAAGAGTCACAGAGCAGAAACATTTTTTGCAATATTAGGATTTTTGGATGAAGAACCCAAGACTCATTACCAATAATATATATATACATTCCGAGCATATATATATATATGCAATTTGAATGCTATGAATAAACTTTGAAGATGCTTCAGGATAGATTTATATGAAACTTATTTATCAAAAGAAACAAATTCTTTCATGTAGGAAAATAAGAAAACCCCGATTGTCCAAAGTTGAATTAGATGTACCTAGGACCTAAAAAGGTTGCAATTGTATAAGAATCATCATTTTCCAGGTTTTCAAATCTGTCGTTCATCTCCTTCATTAGTGTTTCAGTCATTCTAGTTAAAAGTTCAGCTACAATAGAAAATAACAGCAATAGTGTTTCCTAAAGAAGCAAGTGGAGGGAAAGGAGAAAAAACAAACTCTAATTAAGATTTATATTCTTTACATAAGAAGAAGAAGAAAAAAAAAAAAAAAAAAAGAGTAAAGAAGAGGAACAACAAAGATAACTGCATTTCCTTATAAAACAAGAGTGCTTAATATTTTGGAGATAAATTTAATCTATCACTTTTCTGAAGTTTTAAGACAAAAGTAATTCCATGAAGCATCACATCTGTACGAGAACTCGAAAAGTTAATCAAAGT
>SEYY01024654.1:0-5000 GCA_009176605.1 Armadillidium nasatum | reverse complement strand
TTTTAGTTTACTGTTAGAAACAATTATTACGGGGATATATATATATATAATATATATATATATATATATATATATATATATATATATATATATATATATATATATATACAAGAAAGACTTCAAGTACTTTAAAAAGCTGTTAAAAAGTTTGAAGTTAAGACACTATAAAAAAAAGAATAATTATAACACAAAAGTTTGACATTCTGAAAAGAAGAGCAAAGGAAAGAAGTTCATTTTATTAAGATTCTTTTTTTTTTCTTGACAAAAAAAAAAAAAAAAAAAAAAAAAAAAAAAAAAGTTAAAAAGTCAAAAAGATCTTATATTGATTGACTTTAAATGTAATTTCATTGAAAACTTATTTTACTGAATTATCATTATTATTATTATTATTATTATTATTATTATTATTATTATTATTATTATTATTATTATTATTATTATTATTATTATTATATTTACGTATTTCATACAAGATTAACTAATAGGAATGCTCTACCAGTCGTCATTTTCCTTTTTTTTCTAACACTTGATCCTCTGCTAATTCTCTTTTCTCTCTCTCTCTCTCTCTCTCTCTCTCTCTCTCTCTATATATATATATATATATATATATATATATATATATATATATATATATATATATATATATATATTATATATATATATATATATATATATATATATATATAATATATATATATATATATATATATAATATATATATATATATATATATATATATATATATATATATATATATATATATATATATATATATATATATATATATTTCAGCCTTTTCAAAGAAGTTTGAAATCTTTGAAGCCTTGAGGGATCCCCTCTATATTTTGTATCGGTAACTATGAGAAGCTAATTCACACTCTCTAGACTCCAGAGCACTTTTTTTTCATCTTCATCTCCGGCTCCTTGAAGCTAAAAAAAAAAAAATATAATAGCTCCACTCTGGTTCCGACCCCTGGAGCAAAATCCATGCCTCCGGTGCAGGAGCTGAATCAACCATAATAATATATAAATATATATATTTTTCTGCCTTCTTTATCTGGCTTTCCAGAATGGGTCTTCACTCTGTCATTGGGACTATTGTCTTTCACTATTTTCTCGTAAACGTCCCTTTCCAAGAGCGCTCAAAAAGATGATATTTTTAGAGTCTTCTTTTACTGATCTAGTCCTTTACTTTTGTTTAAACTTGTAGATAAGGTTATCGAACTTCAGTGGGATTTGCATCATCTTCCATTTGAACTTTAAATAATTTCCCTCAGAGTCCTCTGGAAAGTTGTTTTTCTGATCCTTTGTTTTTAATGCTGATCGTGGAGATATTTCAAGCCATAATGTAAAAGTCTGGGGTGCTACCCCTGTTGTCCATATATATATATATATATATATATATATATATATATATATATATATATATATATATATATATATATATAATAATTATATATATATTATTTGAAAAATTATTATTGTATTTTTTTAAAACATCATAATATCATATACGCACGGAATATCGCAAGAAATAAAAGGCTTATCGTCTTCTAAGCATAATAGAATGTTAATACATCATCGTTTTACGTTCTGAATTTGTAACTGGCAATTTTACTAATACCGTTGCCGCGTGATAAACATAGGACTCCCGAAAAGTCATTTAATCCAAATTGCATAACTTTTAGTATTATGTATTATGTTGACTTATGCGGACTCCCTCTTCTGTTACTTGTGTGTAAATATTTCGATAGTGTTTTATATTGATGCTTTGATGCTAGCAAATACATTTTAGTTAATTATTTTACATTTTCAGACAGATTATACATAATTTTCGTTGTGATATAAAACGATATCAAAATGGGGAAAAAAGAAAGATATGAGCCCAAGAAAAAGTCCAAAATTGAGCTACTAATGGATTAAACTAGTCCCACACAAACGGAAGTTGCAAAAAAGATAAATGCATAACAACAAGCAGTTAGTTCAATCAAAAAGAAGAAAGAAAAGTGTTTGATTTTCGAATCAAAGAGCACAGGAAACTGGTAGAGAACGGCTAACCTCCACAAGAAAATATAGGATGATCAAAAAACTGGCTCTGAAACACAAACGAGCATCCTGTAAGCAACTATCAGATAATAGTAGGCCGTAAAACACTAAAAAACAAACTTCTGGAATCTCACTTGCTTGCCTATCATCCGAGGAAAAAACCATTACTTACTAACACAATGAGAGAGACTAGACAAAGGTGGGCTCAGCAACATATAGCGTGGACTCCAACTGACTGGAGTAGGGTATGGCATATTTAACTTATTAATATATTTTTGAAACACTTCTTAAGCTTCACAAAATGATATCTTATCTGTGTATGTCCCTATTTTAAAAAGAAGATATTACTAACACGAAAATAAATACTTTATGAGTCAGAACACTGCATTGTACCTTCCTGATGTTCTTATGTTCACAAGTAACATGTTATTTTTCCTTTAGGCTGTTTTCTGAGTAGTTTATAATCTATATACTAGATGACCGTGTGCAGAGGGCTGGAGAATACTTTATGGCCTCTTGTCTCAAGAAAACAGTAAAATTTCCGGAAAAGATCATGGCATAGGGAGGGATTTCAGTACATGGTACAAGTAGGCTACACATAGTAGATGGCAATATGAACCAGGAGAAGCATAATAAAGTGTTAGAGACACGTCTTTTACAACAAGTAAGTGATTGGTATGGTGTAAATATATGCATTTTCCATCATGACTCGATACCATGCCATACTGCGCGGAAGGTCAAGGAATGGTTCACGACAAATCGTGTCAGCGTACTCTCTTGACCCAGTAACTCACCGGATATGAACACTATTGAAGAATTGTGGATGGTGCTCAAAGATGAAATACACAAAGTGACCATAACAAACAAGAAACAACTTTTTGATGTCTCATATATGTGGTTTCATACACCCAAAATACAAGAATTCCGAGCATTATATATATCAGAAATGCCAAAACTTGTTGCAGCTCTCCATTCACTAGTGGAAGGTCAAATTCCAAGGAACATAAATGAGAAAAAATAGCTTAAATAAAGAACACAATCTATCTAACTAATACCATGTTTAAATCATTTCCAAACTTATATTTCCTTATATAAAATTTTCCATATTTTTTCCAGTAATATATATATATAATATATATATATATATATATATATATATATATATATATATAATATATATATATATATATATATATATATATATATATATATATATATATATATATATATATATATATATATATATATATATATATATATATATATATATATATATATATATATATATATATATATATATATATATATATATAATATATATATATATATATATATATATATATATATATATATATATATATATATATATATATATATATATATATATATATATATATATATATATATATATATAATATATATATATATATATATTATATATATATATATATATATATATATATATATATATATATATATATATATATATATTATATTATATATATATATATATATATATATATATATATATATAGATAGATAGATAGATAGATAGATAGATAGAGAGAGAGAGAGAGAGAGAGAGAGAGAGAGAGAGAGAGAGAGAGAGAGAGAGAGAGAGAGAGAGAGAGAGAGAGAGAGAGAGAGAGAGAGAGAGAGAGAGAGAGAGAGAGAGAGAGAGGCACTAATGTGTGTGTATTTACATTACAAAATACATCCAAATTTATGTTTTTTTCAAGATGAAGAGAGAAAAAAAAAGTGTTAATTTCCCAAAGGAAAATATTTTTATGACATTAATGAACCTCAAATTGGCAATTATATTTCTTTTCAAAAAATATGTATATTTTCGACCAAAAAAAAAAATAAATAAAAAAAAAATGAAAAAACAAACATGAATGTGCGAATTAAAGTAGGTAATAAATTTTTTATTTAAAAATTTATTAAATTACTGGGATTGAATTAAGATAATAGCACATTAGCTGCAATATGTCGGAACGATTTCTTGAAGTTATTATACTTTCACGAAATATACCGGAGGAATTAATAAGGTAATTGAATTACAAATCCTTCAAATTAGCACCTGTCCCGATTATATACTTTTTTGTCAGACAAAACACTGAGTTTGGTTCTATTTTGTATTCAATTTTGGTCCGACAAGAGTTTAGAACTATGATTTGTGTCCAACGAGCTTGCACAAGTAGAATGACGTGAGGCAAAGTGGTAGGAACTCTATGGATCATATTTCTACAAATTATAACTATTAGTTATTATATTTTAAGTATATATATATTAGGGATGGAGCGATACCAAAATTTTTACCGATACCGATACCGATACCGATACCTAAAAATATGCCGATACTTGCCGATACTACTACCGATACCGATACCGATACTTTACTCTTATCCCAAAAATTTTGCCGATACCGATACCGATACTGATACCGATACCGATACCGATACTGAAAAGGTCGATACCGATACCGATGCAGTATCGGAAAATATGCCGATACTTGACGATACCGATACCGATACCGATACCGATACCACTCCATCCCCTAATATATATATATATATATATATATAATATATATATATATATATATATATATATATATATATATATATATATATATATATATATATATATATATAATATATATATATATATATATATATATATATATATATATATATATATATATATATATATATATATATATATATATATATATATATATATATATATATATATATATATTATATATATATATATATATATATATATATATATATATATATATATATATATATATATATATATATATATAAGCTATTATTCTTAAACATACATATGCACATCTGATTTTAGGCCAGATTAAGACCAGAGTACCAATTGTAACACATATGGACTATAATGTAAATAGTTTATAGATCTCTTAAATATGAATTCTC